>CM031235.1:698843552-699051968 GCA_018340775.1 Taxus wallichiana var. yunnanensis | reverse complement strand
ACATGCATTGAACAAAATGAGCAGACTGTGCTTTCTGGCTGTGGAGCTACAAACGAGTCTTCTACCAGGAAGAAGAGTTCGGTAATCATCTAGATCCAGACTACTCCCGCATAATCCGCAGCTGGAATTATTCACCAAGCCCATTCTCGGGTGAAGACGTGTCTCGTCATCATGATGTCAATCAACTACCGCTACCGCAATACCTATTCCACAAAGTAAATTGACCTCCGAATCAATCTTCCTATGTAAGGATCTACCCAAAGGGAGTTAATGAATTTTCAAAAATTATTTTAGAGGCAACAAAATCTAACTGGCATGATCACTTAGGTCGCATTCCTTTATATCTAGTGTAGTGCTTTCCGTGGGAACATGAATAAGATGTGTCCGTCAGCAAGTTTTCTATAGAACTCTACGTATGACATGGCTAAGCAGAATGGTTCTCTTGGCAATAGCTCTTAGCACTCATAAATTCAATCGGGCCTCTATGAGAGATGGCATTCTTGAAAAGATTCAAAACCAGCTGAAAATTCTAAGTACGCTGATAATTCAATTGACTCGAGTTGAAGAAGGAGCCACATGGAGCACATGCGGTGATTTTATTATAGAAATTCGAGAATTACCTTTACAAAATTATGACATCTCACTTCTCGGGCTGACGAGAATCAAAACGTATTCTTAAATCGATGATTTTCTTCTTGAAGTAAGCTTATCAAGCTGTGAAGAGTATGTCCCCATGGCGGTTTGTTAACTTAACCCAAACACGCTGGTTGATCCAGAGGTGAAGGCGACCTCATCATGGGCTGGAAAGATAAAAAGTAGGACTTCCAGAGCTTAAAGTCTCGTCTTACTGCTACTACCTCACGATCTCACTATTGCAAAAGTTAGCAAATGAGATGATGTAGATAAAGAAACAAATGGCTCAAATGGCTCGCAATAAGGATACTTCGCTTAATTTAATGATTACAACAACTAGGAACCAAGCAACAGCTAAGGTTCCCTGAAAGATAAGAAAATGGGCTTCTCCCGCAAACAATGTGGAGATGAATGAAGAAGACCGGGGAAGCTAATGGCCCTTAGATTTCGAGTTTGAAAATGATGATTTTGTAGGTCCTAATTTCATACTCCAACATTAATTACCTAAAGCTACCAGAATATGAACATGAATGAGAGACTTCATGAAGATGACTCATGAGCTGGCATACATATGCGGTCATTTACAAGATCACAAACTCATCGAAGATGAGGGGCATTAATTGATGAAAAAGAAGAGGCGTTAACGGTGTAAGTCTCTTCATCACCGACCCTGAAACCTTTGACTCAAGTATACCGGAACTCATACTACCTTCCTTCGACATTATTGATCATATAAAAAAAACTAGGATTCAAATGTCAGGCTGAAATACCCAGAGATTTCCCCCTCAATGAATTAAATAAGCTTAGCCAAATCAGATAACCACTGATCACGGTATTCAATACATGAAAAGGCTCCTTTGCCTAAGCCCCTGAATCCTCCTCCCGAACAACACTACGGTTGTTAAATCCTCACCATCTTACGAAAGAGTGGAACCGTTTCTATGTTTCCCTATTGGCTTAACTGGTTCCGAGTTAAGAAACTACATTTTAGTATTGAGGTGCGCTTCGATAATGTCATGTGTCATTTAAAGTTACGCATGCTCTTAGGCTTACCTTGACAAAAGCCATAAAGAGGTGTAACTCCAGCCGGAGAGACAAGTCCCTAATTGTCAGGACAAATCAAAGATGCCACAAGTTATTCTGGAAGTTTTTTCCTAATAAAATATTAAAGATGGCTTAATCTTAGTTGAAAATATTCCTATCTCCTACGGGATGTTGCTATAGAAACTTTACTAGAGTCGGAGGAGAAGTGGTAAGATGGATTGGTCATGTGCTCATATTCTCATCAAAGGAATAAATCAAAGATGGAGCCGTTAGAAAGAAGTCCAAGTACATGGTTAAAAAAATCACGAGGGAACCTAGATCTCAAATTCTTTTTCAAGAATCTCGACCGTGGGGTCTATTTCTTAGAAATGGATAAAGACATTCCCGAGCAAAACTTCAACCAAAGAAAGCAAAAGAAGAACAAAAAGTTTGATGCTGGAGTTTAAAGCCATTGTCATATTTTGGATCAAGATTTGACATTCTAACTAAAATATCCAGATCATATGATATTCCCATATATACTCCTACAAGTTGATGTTCAAGAACACCAAATGTGATACGGTGGAGGCATGAGAAAAAGCATTGTAGTTAGGAATGGAGCAAGCTAGAAAGAAATGAGTAAAACTACTCAAACCTTGTGAGATGTTAAACTTCTAGAAAGCAAGTTTCAAGGATGGCAAAATCAAGTCCAAAGAGATGAGCTCAAGCATTACAGAGATAAAGTCCTTCACTGCCACACACTCAGATTTTGCGGCAATTTCATCTATAAACTTTATTCCAACCAATCGTAATTCCAAGGTAGACTCTTTTGAAATCACAACAGCACTATTGAATCCGTATAGACCACCATCCATATTCGGGCATAAGGAAACTATAAAGTGAGATGGTCTACCGCCCCCGAAGTCCCTTTAATACTGCCAACAGGAGAAAATTTAGATGTTATTACAAACAAACGCGTCTACATGTGTATGATATCAAGGAATAAATCACCACCACAACCTAACATCCAGTAGTAAATTTATCCAAGTTATGATGATAATAGTGGAATAATCCAACCAAAAGGTAACAAAATCCCCAAGGGTCTAGTTTCCTTGGTGGGGACTAATGACAAGCATGATCGATACCTAAAGAAGAACAAAGAACATGGTGATAGTTCTTCCTCGAAAATGCACTCAAAAAATATGAGAACGGAGAAAGTCAGATGCAAACTTACCCACCACGTAGATAAAAAGGATGAGCCACCGCAAGATGAAGTTGATAAGGGACTTGCCCAATTTGTTTTGACAAGAAGGCTGCAGGAAAGGAAGTTTGAGATCGCAGACTGGGTACTTTGGTGGGACAATAGTACATGAACCAAAGGGCATGCATGATAAATTTGATTCACTCCGAAAGGGCCCTTCATGATCAAAGAGTTTCCGAAATGGACACTTTCTTCGCCCTCCATCGGGACGAAATTGAGCTACCACTTTGTTTCAACCCGGAAACATCTGAGGTTGTTCAGGAACTGAGAAACAATGTAAAACCTATTTGTATATAAATAAAACTTTGTTGTTTTCTTTTCTTTTCTTTCTTTTTGTTTTCGTCTTGCACTAACCTCAGCCGCAATGGACAAGACATGAAACTGTAGAGATGTTGGGATATCATATTCACTCTTTAGATTTTTAAAAGAGGTAAAGATGTCCACAGACTGAGCCCGGCCAGTGTCCCCAGATTTCACCCTGAAATTTGGGACTACCCATTTGAAAAAAAATCATTCTTTTTTAAAATAATGGGTCTTTTTGTGTTTTTATTGCCAAAAGATGTCTGTAATATGTTAGGATATTCCTAAAGTATCATATGAGCCAATTTTGGACAAATACCTGTGATGCCTAAACTTGTATTTCTCATGGAAAATTTTTATTTAATTATTTATTAAATAAATAATGCCTCTGCTTGAAGTAAATTGTGCTCTCAAGCCCAGTCTTCAAGTTTGCTTTTTCAGCATGCCAATATTCACTTGTCTCATTAGGGTTTTCATTAGAATGAATTCAAGGCATTGTCTACAACTTCCGGGCAATATTTTCACTTATTTATTTCTTTACGTTTTTCTTCCAAAGCTTTTCTCCTCAATTTCTCTTTGAAATTCCCTAGGTCAATTCTTTCACCAAGATAATCATTTACATTTCTTGAGATCTAGAGAGATCTTCTATCAACACAATGCTTTAAGGAATCATCCTCAAAATGCAAGCTTCTAACTAAAATGATGAAGTCATGCACAAAAAAACTCTCCTAGGCCAAATGACTTTTGAAATGAATAAGTTTAAGCCAGTAGTGGATTTTGGAAAGCAGGATAGGTGGGAATTTGTTACCCCGTGATTACAGGTAATTTTTCCCATGAAGTCAAAGTCACTTAAGTCATGGGGAAAATTAGAGGCAAGTAGGTGAGTGGAATTTCTTACCCGCCAGCACCAAAATTTCCATTATAAAAAAGAAAAATCACTTAAAGCACCGAATGGAATTTTCTTCTTGCTCAAAGAAGCTAAATTTTCCCATCATAAGGTTTTATTCACCCATACAAGTCGCACTTTTCTCAAAAGAATCTATTTTTAATACAAGTCACACTTTTAGAAAGTCATTTAAGCTACAAGTGGGAAAATTGGAGGTGGAAAGTAGGCAAAAATTTCTTACGTGCCTTACACTCTGTAAAAATCCCATGATGAAAGCCAAATCACTTAAGTGGAAGAAGGGATTTTTAGAGCTGCGGTGTAGGGTGAAAATTCCCGCAAATTGACTTCTTAAATTTAGAATTCACCCATGTCAAAAGTGCGAACCCATTTGGTGATTAAACAAGGATTTTAATGGTATTTATTAATAGTTGTTTTTGCCCAATGTTGGCACCTAGGATGAAATTCAATGTATGAGGATAAGCCAAAGTGAACTCAAGGTAGCATGCTAAAAATAAATAAATAAAATTTATTTAATGACAAAAATGCATGAACATGCAAAAATAGGTGCCCAATTTGGGTGAATAAACATCATTGTTTATTAATTAATTGCTAGGAATAGGGTGGAAAATTATTAGAAATAGAATGCTGAGGGTTATATAAGCATGGGCTGCCATAATGAGGATGTAATTAATTATTTTTGCAAAGGATTGCAGTGACTGATAGTTTTGGCACCCAAGGATGATTTTGCATCAAAAAGTGTTTTTATCAAGCAAAGCTTCAAAGTTTGGCGCCTAGGGTTGGAGGAGCTTGATTTAAGCCTTTTTGAGCATCTACATGTTGGTATAAGTGATCTAGTGAATTAAATAATATTTTTCTCTTGCTTTGCATGCAAGCAAAACCTCAAATTTTAGGGCAGCAGCTTCTCATATGCAAATTTTTGGTGATAAAATCAAGTATTCATGCTCAGGATTTCATCTTTGTCTCAATTAATTGTGAGGTATTCATCACAGTGCTCATATTAGTGGAAAGAAGTTCAAATCAATGTAAATACATTGAATATATCTTTCAAATTTGAAGAATTTTCCAGATATGCACAAATGGATCCAATTGCAAGGATTATGGTAGAATTAAAAGAAAGAGCTCGGATTAAAGATTGTTCCAAATGCCATGATGAATTGTGATGATAGAGAGGGATCAATAGAATCATGCATAGCTTCCATATTTGCTCAAGTCAATGATACAAACATAGGCCCCCGAACCTATCACCAATTTAATTGATAGATCGAGATCTCATAATTGCAAAGGCTTCCAACAAAAATTCATCCTCTTGTTTCGACATAGCCTATGTGAAATTATTACATGGGAAATTCCTTTCGGGGATCTTTTATGTGCTCCCGATCTTCCAAATTGAAGCCTTCATCGAATTTACTTTCCATGTCTCAAGAATAATTACAAAAGCTTCAAAGATAAGAGGGAAGACAAGGAAAGACAATACCCACAAGCAAATCATAGTCACTGCTTCCTTGCATTCACTTGGGAGAATCAAAGACAAAAAGAGTCAATCGCATGCAATATTGAAAAATAACAAGATTAGAAGTGTTGTAGCTTTTTTCTAATTTATTTTCCTCTTTCTGCTTATTTTTTCTGAAAAAGTAATTGAGCGATCAATTAAATTATAAAACTTAAGTGATTGGTTTAAAAGCCATTACTTGAAGAGGTCATTTACTTGGAGATAGGTGGAAGACATGCAAAATAGAAGGTTCTATTTTTAGTTATAAATCATGCATGTCATGCAAAGAGGAATTCTAGGAGGGAGATTTCTAGTTGTTTATTTTACAACTTCCACATGTGCCAGTTCAGTTATAGTTTCCTATTTGTAACTTCCTCTCCATACACTATAAATAGAGGAAGAACCTACGGGTTAAAGGAGGAGAATTGGTAAGCAACATTCTTGTGTTCTAGACTTTGTGTCGAAACCCCTGATAGCTATTTGAAGCAGAGGAATAGAAGGATCATATTTCTAGAGAACTTTGTGTCAACGGTGCATTTTGTTTCTAACTTTTTGTCTTAGATCTATTCATAAACTTTGCATTATTCTAGATCTAGATCTGAAAGTTCCCTTTGCTTATAATTTTGTATGTTAATATCTATCTCTTTCTATCTATGTGCATGCAATCGACTCTCTTGTAATCTATTTATTGGGTTTGCACATCTTCCCTCTTTCTTTCCTAATTTCTTCTATTTTATACTTCATCGAGATATTTCCTTTGTTTAACAATCGCTTACTTGTTGCAAAACTATAAAACTATGGTTCATGAGTTGCGTGGTTAAAGTAATACCCACAAATAGATACTAGCATATTTAATGACAAATCTTACATGGAGCCTCACTTTAGGTAAATGTGGGAGCTTTATTCATGATCGCTAGGTTTTCAGCTATGCAGAAAATCTAGCCAACAAAAACTAAGTCAAATAAATTTCCTAAAAATATAAACACAACCAAAACTAATTCTAGTAGTATTTAATTTGGCGTCCATATTCGCATCATACTCAATAGTCATTGATGCAAAGAGAAGAAATGTCTATCATCTCCTTAAGTGTTCTATGGATCTTCTTTAGAAATCATTGGTTAAAATATCAACAAATCGATCTGCACTTCTCACATAATCCATGAAAAGCTGATTATCATTGACCCATTCTCTAGTGAAATTATGCTTGAGGTCAATATGTTTTGTTCTAGCATGGAAAATTAGATTCTTCAACAATTGTATTTCCCCATTGTTATCACAAAAACTTTGTGTAGGCTTATGTTAAGATTCTCTAAAATAAAATAAGATTTTTCTCCACCACATACCTTGTGTGCAAGAATATTTAAGATTTTCCTATTCATCTTAGGTAGAGGATAAATAAATTGTAGCTTGCTTCTTTAATGACCATGAAACCAACTCACTTCCCAATGTGAAGTAATAACATGAAGTAGACTTTATGTCATCAAGAGAACCTCCCAAAAATGAATCTATGTATACAATTTGACATAATGAATTTTTTTGATGAGATTAATACCATGATTATAACTAACTCTTTCATATCTAAAACTCTTTTCACTACTTGTAAATGTTTTAATGATGGATTTCCCATATATATGGAAACTAGTTAAACCCCATAAAACTTAAATTTGGTCTTGTAGATCCTATTTTTTTCAATGACATATTTATTAATTTGAGGCTAAATAATATTTCATGTATCATTCCTCTCAATTTTCATCTCGGCATTATCAACCCACTCTTTTCTTTGACTAGCTTCTGCATAACTTATAGGTTCGCTAGTTATAGATGACAATGTAAACATAGTATTTTCATCATAAGAATCATAAAAGTTTACCTTTTGATATTGTCACCTTGTGATAATTATCTCATAATTATGATCCAACATTTTATTTTCTACATGTGGATTCAAAAAACGTGTGTGCTTACTTGGTGTTGATGTAGATGGATGATTAGTCTCTTGGGAAGAGCTAGTATTTTTCTGTTGAATTGAAAACATGTGCGAGGACTTTACAAGACATCAAAATTTTCTTCAAGAGGTTTCACTCCTTCACTCGTGACCCTTTTATAAATCTGATCATGATCAACATGCATCTCATTTTCAAAAAAATTACAATCCCTAGAAATAAGTGTCAATTTACTAATGGGACTATAAAGTTATATGGTTTGCTTTCATCAGTATATCCTATGAAAATGTGAACCATGCTCTTACAATATAAGTGTATTATCTTTATTGACCTTGAATTGACATGGGATGAGTTTCATGTTGCCCTTTCCTTCAACTTGGATGGAATTTCCATCTCCCAATTGCACTTGGCTTTTGAAAGAATCATCTAACTTGTTGAAACTATCTTTTGACTTGTCATGTGATTTGAGAAACCCTAATCAAGAAACTATAAGTTATTTTCATCCTCTAATCCCACATTTTGTGTGAAACAATAATTTGATTCATATTGACCCAAACTTTATTCAGCTTGAAATGCCATATTTTCACCTTCTTGATTATCTTAATTCTCATCTACTAGAGATCATGAAATATTTAATAAAATGAACAATTTTTTTGTAATAATGATAAGTAAGGTTTCTTTTGACTTTACTTGTGAAGTTAGCTTGATTTTCCCCCTTAAAAATACTTATTTTGGTTATGATTCCTTGTTTTAAAGTTTGTTATGAATCTCTTCATATAGTCTCATCTTATCCTCATGGGACAAGAGAAGAGAACCCGGTAATTCACCAACACTTATAGTGTTCATTTTCTTAAACTCCTTAAGATTTATCATAATATCCAACCATATTTGTGTCAAATATCTCAAAATTTTCCATATTATAAACTTTTTGCATATTCTTTATAAATCCTCATTTTGTGTACTAAATCAGTTTATATTAATACAATATTTTCCAACCACTTCATTATCATACATTCTCAAATTTTCAAAATTCATTTTAAGGGTTTGGATTTTCACTTCTCTTATCTTAGCAAAGTCTTGATATGAAGTCTCCAATAAAAGTAAAATTCAAAAATCCATTATTCTCCTAATGATGGCTTAAAACCCTTCTAAACCTTTCTTGAAAAAGATATAATACCAAATGAAGTTTTGGTATGGATGGAGTGCAAATCATATCTGAAATTCCTAAATGAAGCTAATGGTCATCCAATCTTGCCTAGAATAACTAGCTATTAAACTACTATGTTGTTAATTGATATTGATAAAAAAATAATGAATAACTTTCACATAATGAATTCAAATCTTACTAGTCCAGTATAATTACATACTAGCAAATAAAATCATAGATAAAATAAATGCAAAAAAATACCCACTTGGAAAAATTCACCCCACTATTGTGTATACAATTAGTCAATAAACAAGGATAATATAACAATTACAATAAGGCTTGTCTTAATTTACATGAAAAGTAAAAGACTAATAAAATGAACGAAAACTTCTAAATTAACTAAATAAAATTAAAATAGACTCAAGATGATAAGTATCATCCACTACTAATATATGGTCAACACGCAAGAAGTAATATTTAGTTTAAATGACATGGCATGTGCACCCATCATACACCGTAGTCAACCTAAACACCCTAACCTCTCCTAAAATGGAAATGGACTAAGATAATACTAAAATTAGTCATTTACACATAGAATTGGTTCCTACCTATTGGGGATGAATGAATAATGTTTTACATTAGTTAATTTCACATCTAGTGAATTTTACTCTAACTAGCACTTCTAGTTTAAAAATAGAAGATGTCTAAAAATAGAATGTTGCATATAACCATAAAAATTCTCACAAAACTAACTCAAATAAATATCCTAAATATGATAAACACAACTAAAAATAATTATAACATTAATTAATTATGTGCCCAAGTTGGCATCATAGTCAACTCATATGATTGCAAAAATATTGCATATATTTTGGTTGTTTACTCTTTTTATAATTAATAGATTCTTATGAGAAGGAATAATAATAAAAAGGAATGTAAGGTTCATTACAAGGGTTATTTTTGTATGCTAGGAAAATACTGGTGATAAACAAGGAAGTAAAACACTAAAAATAATACCTCCTCCTTCGTTATTCCATTGAAAACCTCATAATGGGAAAGGAAACATGGATAAGCCCTGATTGCGTGATATGTAGGTGCTTTTCTCAAACGAGAGCAAGGTCTTCCCGCAACAAGATATACCTACTTTTGCACCAAATGGATAAAAGGATTATTGATTTGGGGTGCTTCAAGATGAGGCTATTTGGTTATTAGGATGAGGTGGAGGGATGTTCTTTGCTTCAATGGATGCAAGAACTCGGATAGGGGAATTCAAGCTTATTCTCTATGTCTTAAAGGAGAAGAGTAAGGTTGTATTTATAACTCCGGGAAGTGATTAACTTAGAGTAATTTAAGTAATCATGGTTTAAAAATTTAGGTAAGATTAGATGAGTGGGGACCATGAATAATGGGTGAGGATTTGAATTGGATGTTTAATTCATGAGTGGAGGATTTTAGGTGAGTGGGGACCTCAAAGAGTGGGTGAGGATTTGATTTTGAATTTTTAATTCAATAGTAGAAAAACATGGAGAATAATGACATGTGGTAAGGATTAGGTTATTTTTAGATTTAAACAGATAATTATCAAATTAAATTTGATTAATTCAAGTTTATTTTTGTGGGAAATGAGGTAGGAGGGATTAATTAATTTAAGACATATGTGAAATTAGGGTGTCTATATTTGCCCCTCTTTGGAAGGGTACTACAAAAGTAGTGTCATTTCAAAGAAAGTAGACGAGATGGAGTGAATATGCCCCGGTTGGAAGGATTGAAGATTTTTGAAGAGATTATTCTTTGAAGGAGGTGTTCCTTCGATAAGATGTTGTTAGAGGAAGAAAAGAGAAAGCTTTCTCTAAGCTAGAAGTAGAAAAACTTATCTTGTGAGAATGGGGGAAGAATTCAATCTACTTTTTCGAAGCAAAAAATTAGAGCTAATGTTTATTAGAGAGAGTAGAAGGTGGTGGGTGATGAATTTCATGGTATCCTCTAAGACAAAAATTTCATGAGAAGATGTGATTATGGACATATGTGATGTTGCCTCGAGAGGGGGTCGACGAGGATGGAATATATGACGGAGATCTCGAAAGAGGAGAGATTAATTATGAGGAGAGGAGGACGATAATGGGGTGTAAGATAATGGAATGATTTATGAAAAATGGAGAAAGGATTCATAAGCCTTGAATGTTAGGTGTGAGGGTGTGGGGAATGATGCAATGGGAAAGAGAAAAGGGAATGGATAGGATTGGTTGTTGATTATGAGAAGAGAAAGAAATGTGAAGGGTTATGGAGATAGAGGAGGAAAAAGGAATGAAAGAGGTAGAAGAGAATAACAAAAGAGGGATGATAGGGGAAGAAGGGAATGATGAAGGAAAAACAAGAAGAAGACATGAAAATGATAGAGAAAAGGATGAATTTATGAAATAGAGAGATGTGCCATATGAAGGAGGCAAAAAATATAATAAAGATGAATGCGGGAAAGCAAAATAAATGATAGAGATGAGAAAAGAAAGAAATGATAGAAGTAGAAGATGGAGAAGACAAGGGTATGGGAATGGGAAAGATAAATAAGACGTAAAAGAAAAATTGGGAGTAGGGGGTAAAATTGATGAAAAATAAAAAAAATGAAGGATGAAAGAAGATGAAAGAAGCGGTAGAACGGAGAGAAAAAAAAGAAACTATGAGGGGCCAAGAAAGTGTGAAAAAGATTAGAATAAAGAAGAGAAATCGCTACAAAATAAAATAAAAGGTAGGAGTGGTAGAGAAAATTAATGGTGGTAAGAAGAAATGTGAAAATTATGGGGGAGGAAAGGAGGAAAAAGTGAATACAGGGAGAATATTGAAGGAACCAGGTCCTCGTGAGGAAGACCAAGGTAAAGAATATGGAACAAACCACATGGAAATGCATGTGGAGGGTGGGATGATAAAAATATGGGACAATGTTGAAGAGCCAAGTTATTGATGGGGAATTAAGAAGGAAACATGAGGTAAAAAGGGGAAGAATATGATACAAGAGGAATTGAAATAAGACGAGGGGTGGGAGAGAGAAGAGGCTAATAGAGAAAATGATTTAGAATGAAGGAAATACATAATGGGGATAATAAGTGTAGAGTGAGTAGTTTAAGGAATGTAAAGAGAAGAAAGAGGGAGGAATGACATAGATTGGAAAAGAGGAAGAGATGTATGAAATGAGGATACAAGAATTACAATACAATAGAAAAAGGATGTATGATGAAGACAGTAAAGATATTGAAGAGGGTGAAGGGAAGATGGAGAGGTAGGTAAGAAGTGACAAGAAAGGGTGGGAGTGGGGAAAAGGATGGGAGAGAAAAGATAATGGGGATAGAAGAGAAAATGCCAATGAGGGGACATTAGGTAAAGTACACTAACAATGAGTGGTGGGTAATGATGAGAGAAAAAAATGAATAAAGGGAGAAAGGAAACGAGGAATAGAAAGCATAACACCAACAAAGGGACGTTAGGGAAATCCCACTAATAATGAGGACTATGGTACACTCAGAGGAAGGAAGGAATGAAGGGAAAATGGAGAAGGTTCAAGGGATTGAACGAGGTTGCGAGAAATGAGGATTGATGATTTTTAGGGAAATTCTACTAACAATTATTAGTGCGGGAATAGAAGATGATGATGACAAGAATGTTAGAGGAATGTTAACAACAATGGAGAGTAAATGTGGGGGTAGATATGTGGGATAATTTGAGAAGATGAAGTGAAAAGAGTAAATAAAATGTGAGGGATGAGTTATGACAAGGTGAAAGTGAGGAGAGGATGTGGAGGATGAGGATGAATGAGGTGAGGATGAATAAACAAGACATGAAAATAATGGGAAGAAACAGTATGAAGGATGATGGATCAAGAAGGAAAAAATGGGAGAAAGGAACATGGTTATAGGTGGAAGATAGTAGACATACGTTGTGAGATGATAGGTGGAGAAAGGATAATGGTAGGAGGAAAATGTGGTTGGTAGAAGAGACCAGGTGGAAGAAGTGATCAACAAAGTGAACAAAAATGAGGTGAGGGAGAAGTTTAGAATGAAGAGTTTAGCATAGGGAGGACTAACGTAATACTATCATGCGACAGAAGTGGTTAAGTAAGATTACCAAATGAGGGATGATGGAGATGAAAAATGAGAAAGAAAGAAGTGGTGTTTGTGAGAATGGAAGAGGAGGTGAGAGGATGTGATAATGGGGAATGCTGAGAAAAAGTGAAGGGTGAGGATGTGTAGTGATGGGGAAAGGAAAGAAGACAAATCATCCTTAAGAGGGACTCTTAAGTGAGATCACCATGCCGCACGAGTGGTTAAGTAAGATTTCCAAGTAGAGGATGCCGATAGTGGTGGTAAGCATATGTGGTGATGGGGAATGAATAGAAAAATGTGGATGGTGAGAATGTGGAGTGATGATCAAGTGCAAGATGGCACATCCTTCATAGAGACTCTTAAGTAAGATCATCATGCCGCCGGAGTGGTTAAGTAAGATCGCCAAACCGACAGGGATGATATGCAAGGAGAAAGACAAAATTGTATTGGGTATAGGGGTGGAATGGTTGGTTGAAGAAGATGATCACAACGAGAGGTGGGAGAAATAAGATGGGGGAAATATGATGGGATGGGGAAGGCCATAGGGAAGATCAACCTTAAGAGGGAATCTTAAGTAAGATTGCCATGCAGAAGGGATGGTTAAGTAGGATCGCCAAGCTGAAGAAGAAGAAGAATGATGATAGAGTTGGTGGGAATAGGGTATGACAAAATGGACCGAGGGGAACCCTCAAGTTAATTTTCCATACTATGAAAGTGTGTAAAGTAGGATGACTAGGCAGAAGACGGATTTGGGAAGGATGAGGAAAGAGTGAGTGATGTATGCCGATTGGAAGAAGAGGTGAGATGAGATGATAATAAGGAAGAAAGGAAACAAAGGAATGTAACATGAATGGATGTAGGAATATATATGGTGGAGGGTGAAGAGTGTGAGGGAATCCTTAATTGGGATACCTATGTGGTGAGAGTGATGATGCAAGAATGAGCATCATAAGGGGTGGAGTGGAAAGATGGGTGTGGTGGTGATTGGTTTTTTTATGAAAGGGGAGATGGTGGAGAAGCTTCTCACACGGGGGAAGATCTTAGGGAGAGGGTACACCTCCACCAATGGTCCCACATAGAAGGGGTTAAGTAAGATTGTCAAGCGGGAAGTAGAAGAGTGAAAGGAAAGAATACAAATGGATGAGAGGGGAAAAGAATGTTGAGAAGGGTAATGTGGGGATAAGTGACTGATGAGTAGAAATGAGGATCGAGGATGAATGGATCAAATACATGGTGATGATGGTGGGGGAGGAGGAGTTGCTTTGGATAGTGAATGCTACTTGAGAAATATCTTAGTAGGATTTGCAAACTGCAACGGTGAATAGGATATTAGTATGGGTGAATGGATGGGGTGCAAATTAAGATTTTGATCATGAAGGAAGATAATCACTTGATGAAAAGCATCTTAATTTTAATATAGCACATAACAAGATGTATTGTGATATAAAATATCGGGATGACTAGACTATAATATGTGTGATAACTTAAATAGGGGCCATCAAAAAGGTTTTATGCCCTAGTATGATATGCAAGTGGAAAAGAGCATAGATAGAAGCCATCAAGAAATTATGATGCCCAAAGATTTATATGTAATCGATAACATAAGTATATTAGAGAAAACACCAAGATACACCCCGTAATATATCAAGATATAAGAAAGTAATTAAGAACTTGTAACTAATAATGCAACACAAGAACCATTAAACATGTCCCTAACATTTTCCACAGTTTTGATTGATTGGATGTGCCCCCAAATAGGGGTACAAGGACATAAAATGGATTGGGTCCTCATTCTCAAACAAGGAAACAATGAGAGCCATATTTTCCCCAAGCGAGGATTCACACTAGGAAAAGTGGTGTGAATGTGATAGTCATAAGGTGATTGGAGCATTCATTGGGGATAATAGTTCAAAGGATGAATTGTGTTGATTATTACGTTTTTGGGGTTTTTGACTATTTTACAAGTTTTTAGAATTTTTTATTTTGTGTATGTTTTAGGATTTTGAAGATTTTTGTTTTTGATTTTTGGAGATTTTCTAATGTTTTTTTAGTTTTGAGATCTTTTTGATGATTTTGGGGATTTTTGAAATTTTTATACTATTTTCGAGATTTTGAGATTTTCTAATTTTTTTATATTTTCTTATGTTTTTGAATATTTTGGATATTTTTATAATGTTTTCAGAGATTCTGAGATTTTCTAATATTTTTGGATTTTTGGTTTTCCTAATCTTTTTGGGGATTTTGTTTTGGAAATTTATGGACCAAAATGCAAACTTCTTTTGAGAGGTGATAAACCAGGATATTGTCTATATGTACCACATTCCTCATGGTAACTCATGCTTCGAATAAAAATTATCATTCCATTGGCATGAGATGATGGAAAAAATTCCAACTCCATTCTTGAATCGATGCAACTAGTAAGATGTGAGGGCTCATCACCGAGAATCAAGAAGGATGCAAGATGTAGATAATGAATATAGAGACAAGTTCTAACAACAACCCTTTGGGAAATTTTGATTCAATTCTTCTTAAGGTTACTGAACCATTTTCAAAATGACTTTCACTTTATGGGTCACGTGCTAGACTTAGACAATTATGTGGCATGTTGATTGGTAAGATATGAGGTGAAGGGATAGTTCTCTCTTCACTTAGACATCTAAATTACTTCTTTAGGGATTGTATAATTGTAAGAATTTTCAGATTGATAAGATTTTGTATTCTTGAAATGAATCCCTATGCCTTTCCCCATGCTACCGGTAAGAAGCAAGGGCTCATCACTGAAGGAAAAACATAGGCTAGTAAATCCCTTTTTGTTTTTTTTTTTTTTTTTAATTTTTTTGTTTGGAATTTTTAATGTTTTTACAATATTTTTATGCTTTTTTCAATGACCCTCTATGCTTTTCCCCATGCCACCAGGAGGAGCAAGGGTTTATCACCAAGACAAGACGTAGACGAGTAAGGGTACCTCTCTCCGTTCCCAGTCTCACACTACTAGTAAGAAGTGTGGGCTCAACACCAAAGACTATGAAGGACAAAAGGTGTGACAATGAATGATTCATAATTTATTGAATTGATTGAGTTTTCCAATAGTGCTTTGTATTTGAGAAGGAACGCGTTTGCCCCCGATCTCATTCCCACACGACTAGGAGGACACGAGGGTTTAACACCAAAGACTAAGATGGATGATTAAATGAATCGGGTACAAAAGTTTAAAATCTTTTTATGAAAGAGAAAATTTCTTTGAAGGGAATATATTGCCATCACTAAGCTTCTCGATATGACCATAGGTTAAAACAATCAAAAATGGGAGATATTATAAGAAGTATGATGCTCACAAGACTTAATATGATCTATGTTAGCTTTGTCTCATGATGATGAGTATGAAGATATGAATATGATAATGAGAATATCTACTAATGAAATGAATGATTTTAATTTATTCGATATTATTTAGATAAAAGGAACAATATACAATTCGTTGTCTCCCGGAATAGTGAACACCTCAAGGATAAAATTTCTTTATATGTAATGCATTCATTGGTTCATTAAGTTCCTGACCATCTTCAGTGGCCAATTTATAGGCTCCAAAGCCAAATTTAGCTATAATTACATAGGGTCCTAACCCGTTGGGCTCAAATTTGTCTTCTTTGTCTCATTCTTTGGGTGTGTTCTTTCAGTTTTATTTGAGAATGAGATCATTGACCTTAAATTTTCTAGGTTTGAATTTTTTATGGTAGCTACATCGTAGCTGATTTTGATATATTTGAACATGATCTAGGGCATAAAGTCATATTTCATCAAGAAGCTCAAGTTCATTAAGGTGTGAGTGTCGATAATAATCTTTATTGATTACATCTTTGAGGGATATTCTAAAGGATAAGAATTCAACCTTGACATGTAAAATAGCTTCCCAACCATAAACAAGGGAGAAGGGAGTGGCTCTAGTAGGTGTGTGATAAGATGTGTGGTAAGCCCAAAGAGTGGGATAGATTTGGTTTAGCCAATAGCTTCCATGTGTGTTGAAAATATTTTCCATGATGGTTTGTATTGTTTGATTTGTTGCTTCTGTTTGGCCATTAATTAATTGATTTGATGATAGATTCACAATTAAAGATGGAAAAGGTTACGTAAGGATATTCCTGGGTATACATACCTCATAGAATGTATGCACGTAGAAGTCTTGACAGGTGGGAATCATCAATGATGAGATGCCTGCAAGATCGATCATTAAAAGCATAATGGATATGACAGGTTGTATTGTCATAAGTGTCCAAACTTGTTGTGATTGTGTTTCAAAAATAAGACTAGAGATGTTAGGCATAGGAATAATAGAATCAAGTTCAACGGTGTTTGATGATGGACTCCCTTTTGTAGTGTGTATAGTTATATCAAGGGTTGAAAGGGAGTCTTGAAGTGAGTTCAAGATCTCAAAGAGACGTTGGAAGAATGTTGTTGTCCAAAATAGGTTCAATGTCTATTTGGGTTGAAAAAGAGTCTTGAATCAAGGTCAAGCTCTCAGTAGATGGTGAAAGAATGTTGTTGTCCAAAACAAGTTTAATGTATGTTTCAACTAATGGAATAAAAATTGAAGAAGGTATGGATTGGTTTGGAATTATAAAGTCTTTACATTTGTCATTATGATCTCATGGAATTTCAGGTATGTAGAGCGAGTTTCATCAATATTCAACTCTTCATTGAAATTTTTGGTATTGGATGTGTCATTTATTTCAAGATCATTTTCATCAAACTCTACATAGATGACATCTTCACAATTAAGTCTTGGAAACAATTATTAAATTACGCACATTTATCTCGTGTGATGACCATCAATGCGATGAAAGTCATAATATGTGTTAGGTTTGTACCAACATGGATTAGATTCCCCTTTGACAAATGGTTTTATAATTGGATATCTTATCATTTTAGCCTCTTTTAGTTGATGAAAAATACTAGAGAGACTTTCTCCAAGGGGGTAAACTGACATTGGACTTTACGCGAAGTGATGTCTTTGTTAGGTTGTATGATTGGATTTTTGGGTGATCATTCACTGATTTGGGTAGCCATATGAGAGATTTGTGTTGTCATCTTATTAATTTGTTTTAATAGCTCATTATGTGATGTTTTTCGTGAATTCATCATGTTTGAAAGAGAGGGAGAATGAAGAAAGGTGTGATGAAGAACTCAACCTATTGATTGTGATCTTTATTTTGGCTCAATCGAGTTTTAACAAGTAAGGCTATAAGGAGTAAGCTTAAACAAGCTACTCGGGATAAATATGTGATAGCTCAAACAAGATATAATGAAAATGGTTTAGATTTGGCTTAAACAAGCTTAACATGTGACAATGTAAGGAGTACACTCAAACAAGGTACTTGATACAAGTGGGATATAGCTCAAACAAGCTATGATGAATATGTTGATTGGTTTGGCCTAGAAAAGCTTTGGTTTTTTATAAAGCAAGAGTAACTCAAACAAGTGACTCAACACAGTTGTGAACTCAAAATGAGCTCTAAAGGGATTTGTGTCGGATGTAATTTTGATAAACTTGACAGTTGATGAAATAATGAGTGAACTCAAACAAGTCTCCTAATGTCAGTTTGATATAGCTTGAAAACATGTTATGGAGGATTGGTTGAAGCAAGCTAATGAAATTGGTGTGATGTTTTGGTCTTCGTTGTTGGATTGTTTCAACATTTTTCTTGGTATTGAATTGGTCGAGAAATGGTTTTTTGGAACACGACTAGGATTTGAACTTTTACAATGAACACATTGATATCAACCAATTTGATGATAAAAATAATGCTAAACTATTTTGTTGACAAACAAAGAATGCGATCATGTGTATCAAATTATTTTGTCTCAAGAGGTAGATTCTTTTGGAATGATCATTGCTCCATGCAATCATATAAGTATGTTGTGGAATGAATGGATGCAGGATCTTATCACTCCAAAAATATGCATCCTCAAATATACCCTAGTCCCGATATACCTAATTTTTACGGGGACAAAATTAGTATGGGGAACCCTTAGAGACCGGAGGAGACTCACCAATTCTTACTTTTATTCTTGGAGTGAATCACTACATCCAAGGTAGGTTTTGTAAAAGGTGGAAGGTGATGGGGAATGAATGTGTATGGTGTCCTTATAAATCCTCGAAGATTTACAGGATGATGCCTAGGCTTCGTTTTCTGACAGCATTTAGGTGTGACTCACATGCTCCACACGATAGCATTACTTGTAAGTGAAGAGAAGGAGCAAGGTAGATATTGAACACTACGATGAGACGATGTCTCAAAGTGTAATGCAAATGAAAATTTTGTTGGTGTGTGGTATTCAATTCCATGTCCCTAGTGTAGCATCGGTGGTGATGAAATCCACCTTGACTATGTGTAAAAAAAAATTATGAACTGATTAAATGCAGGGTTATTTCCAACTTGAAATAAATCACTGACGGAAAATGGCAACGTACCTGAGCGTGCTAATTTTTTTTTGGTTTTAACAATTTTCTTTGAATGGTAGTACTTTTGTGGGATTTTTTTTTTTGTTTTTGTGTTTTGTATAATATTCTAGTGATGTGGTCCCGCAAAGAATATATTAGGAGTTATCCTGTAGACAAAATTTTAAAAAATTGATCATGGTTGTTTTTTATTTTCTAGATCGCTCGAAGGCATAGGAAAAGAGCATATGCAACCAATGACTGAACAAATATTAATAATACGATGAAGTAAAATAATGATTGAAATGACAGTTAGAAAAAAAAAGCTAGAGGATCCTATAATATTAGAACAAGAAAATAAATAACCGACCATTTTTTATTTTAGATCACTTGAAGGCATAAGAAAAGAGAATACGCAGATACAATTGAACAAGTTGTGTTTAAAATGTTAATAATTATTGCACTTAATCGTGATTGTGAAATAGCGATAATGATTATCTTCACAAAAAATAAAAATGACGAAAGAAGAGTTTTAAAATGTTACTAGAAGTGTGGTTGTGGAAAGTTGGAAGGTAAGGCAAAAAAAATTGTTTTGCGGAGCCAAAGTGGCCTCCAGTGTGTAAAAGACCACATGGAATGCAAATCCAATAAGTTTGGCGAGATAGGTCCAAAAAGTCCTGTATTATTGAAAAGGTATTGCAAGAAAATTATTAGTAGTTTTCCCGCACCAAACGTTAGCAAAATAATAATAATAATCATAACAATCCAACGATGTCAAATCCTACTTAATGATCTAATGATGCCTATTCCACTTAACAATCTAATATGAATCAAGAAAACAAGTGTGAAAGAAAATAAGTAGTATAAAAGATCACCACAAAAATTCATTGATTGGGTAAGTTGAAGATGCAAGTGGAGTGGATGAACCTAATGCTAATTGGAATTATTAGAGAGATGAGACACTGTGAATGGTAAACATTACATATTTGAATGGTATGGAGCGGTATTAAATGCTAGAATAAGGAGGGAACATTGGGAGAAATGACCAAGATGGCGTAGAGATGATTGAAAAGCTCGTGTTATTAGAAAACTGACAAGAGAAATTGGAATGAATCGCGGAATTGGATTAGGAGGTGTGAATGGGATAGGTTTTATGTTAAAGATTGGTAAAAGCTTGATTAAAGGATCACATTATGTTTGAATTTTGGAGGGAGCGGGGGATTAAAGGAATATCTAATGGTATTTGATAGGATTTTGTATTCAATATCATGTTATATATATGAAGATTTTACAAAATTAAACTAACATTCTAAGATTTCTAGGTTAGTTTTTTTTTATTTAGTTGTTCTTGGTTTATACATAGAGCTAGATATGATTTAAATTAAGATATAAAGATTTTAAACAAATAATGAAAAATATATGTGTAGTAAAAAACAATTTCTTGTGGAGCGGAAATATAAAAAAGAGCTTGGGATGAGAGGCTTTTTATGTTATAAAATGGGATAATTATTTTGATAGGTGTTTAAAACTAGGTATCCATAATAATATAGGTAAATGGGGATGAGATTGAGTCAAAAGTGTGTGGTAGAGTGTGGTTAGGAATTAAAATAGAATCATTAGCAATAGTGGAACTAGTTTCTCAGAATTAGGTCCCCATGCCGAGAGAGAGATTCAAAGTATGATTTTAGTTTTTGGGAATCAAGGATCTATAGAGATTAAAACTTATCTAGTAATCAATATCTATATGGGTTTTTTTAAATGATGACAAATTTTCTTCTTAAAGAGCACAAAATTGTGATTAAACATAAAGTAATTTCTTCAAATGTGCCAGATCAGTGAATATTTTTTTGTAGGTGAAATCGGGTTTTGGGACGAGAAGGGATCTAGATGAGTGATGGATTTTCTTCTTCTAAACACCGAGAGAATGAGAAAGGAGGTAGTTTAAATATGGTTCATTGGATAACACATAACGTGGCCGACAAAATGACTCATGAGGGAGATCAAAATCACTTCCCATAGGGAGGTTAACAATAGAAGGCCAATGGGATGGAGATGCATAGAAAAGGAAATAATAAGGAAACATATAAGAAATGAAATAATGGATAGAACCACTAATTTGGGTAATCAATGGTAACTCTAAGTCAGAGGTAATTGGGCATGAATGTAAGATAGGAAGGAGTAATGTTGATAAACAAGGATGTAAAAATGAGCAATAAGGGCTCCTCCTTCGCAGTTCCGTAGGGGCGTGGGGGATTATCAAAAGTGTAGGCATGGATGATAGATTTTGAGATATATTTATATATATGAATATTTTTTCAAAACGAATTAAACTAACATCTAAACAAGATCTACTTAGTTACCAATTTATGGATTTAAATGATTATGGATTTAAATTAAGATAAAGATATAAACATATTTGGGCATTTGTTTGAGGTGGAGGGATGTTTTTATTATAAAATGAATAAACAAGGCATTTAAAATTATTCTCCAATAATCTTAGATGAGGAGGTAAATTAATATAAATATAATTGTACCATGAAAATTAAAAATAGAGTCCAATTTAATTATTCGTTAGGTTTGAAAAATGTGGGTATGATTAGTATTGGGGACCACAAGATCTAATGGGTGAGGATTTGAATTGTATTTGTAATTCATGAGTGGAGGATTTTAGGTGAGTGGGGACCATAAAAGTGGGTGAGGATTTGATTTTGAATTTTTAATTCAATAGTTGAAAAACATGGAGAATAATGAGATGTGGTAAGGATTAGGTTATTTTTATATTTAAAAGGAATAATTAATCAAATTAAATTTGATTAATTCAAGTGCATTTTGTGGGAAATGAGGTAGGGAATTAATTAATTTAAGACATATGTGAAATTAGGGTGTCTATAATTTTGATTAATTAACTTCCAACATTAACCATACAACATCAAAATAATGCATTAATACTAGCAACTAAGGATTATAATATGCTAAATGTTTGAATACAAAAGATGGAAAATGCACTTAGCTATACAAGTAATACATGAAATATGTTGGTGATCTAACTAGAAAACTTGAAGTAATGAACATATAGATGCTTCATTCTTGAGACTGTGATTGGAAAAGACCCTAGAATAGAGCCATGTAACTCTTCCATGATTAGTTGTATGGTCCTAGACCTATTGTATGGTCTTGGATCTACTTAGCATGGGGTTTCGTAACTTGTAGTGTCATTCGTTGATCTCCAAATATGTGTACTTATCAAACCCTATGTGTCATACAATCCTCGAAACTATCTAAAATGAGTTATATTGAACTTAAACATTAACCATGGATTAGAGAGCCTACAAGAAGGTTAGTGTTTGAGTTGAAATGCAATCTTTGCACTACCTACTTTTTTACTATTGTGAAGAGGCCTCAAACTATATATATATATATATATATATATATATATAATATATATATATATATATATATGCAACTAGTTGGAAACTTGAACCACTTTGACCATGTTTGGGATGATTGTGTTCTTGTTAAAACATTGAGTTTATCTCTTTGAGTGCTTAGAAATTTGGGAAGATAAACCCCTTGACCTAGTTCAGTGCTTCAAAAATGTAGCAATGTCTACCCAATTGGATGTGCATTAGCTTCAATAATATTTAGGGAGCCTTGTGTGGCTTTTTTGTTACTGTTTGCAATAAGAGCTCATGAGAGTGCTAGATTAGTGAATGAGGAGATATAAAATTGTTTAAATAGGGATATGAAGGTGATTTTTCATGTAAAGGCCAAATGAAGAGGATAAGAAGACCCAATAAAGATAATACAATTGAAAATAGAGTTAGAATATGTGTCCATCTAAAACCACATAGGCCATTCAGACCGGAAATTACATCATGTTCCTATTGTATGGTTTTGGACAAGGAGATAGTGGGTGAAATATGGAGCTTGCATCATGATGAACAAAGGTTAAGCACTAGTTTTATGCATTTATATTCAAAATGTGATAACACATCCGTGTGAAGGAATAGAGATAGTGATATGTACTAAGTGAGGATAGGATATGTGTGTTTGTCTTATCCAATAAGCATAATCATAACCAACGATGTTAAAAGAATAAATTTACAAATTTGAGTGTCTACATTCCCCCCTTCAGTATGAAATGAAAATTACATGCTTACAATAAAAAATGATACATGAGTGTGTCGACACACTTTTGTTTTTCTTAAATTTTTTCCATCCATATGTGTTGGTGTAGACACAAAATCACACACTTTGGGACATTTTAGTTCCTAATCACATACTAATATTCATATGACTCATAAGCGAGAAAAATAGTACTAATTGACTTATATCTTTGGCCTCTTTTCTATCTTTCTTATTTCTCTTTGGACTTGTACACCCCACAATCCAATCCAATCTTCGTTTTCTTTATCTTTATTGACTTTGGACACTAGCGCTTAGCCAAGATAGGAGTACCCAAGCACCCTTGTCCCCTCCGGATGCCCCCCCGATCTCTTTGTATATTACTTGCCTCTTTTAGCCCTCTTTTTATCTTTTGGAAATCTTATTTTCTTATGGGTTGACCTTTTAGTTATCAATTGAAAAATTTAAACAAGGGAATCATATAAATACAAAGCTATGTGACCATAATAACGTACCAAACACTAATCATCTATTATCATCACCTAAGGTTACATCCAAAGGCATTCTAAAATCATCAAGGTATCCATTTAGCACTTACTCAAGGGACAAGGGACTACATTTTCTGCATACACACATAGGAGGGGAAGTTCATTTTTCCATCCACACATCTATTTACATTGCTACATCTAGATATCGCTCATTATCAAGTACATCTTGCACAAGAGATTCTTAGGGCATGAATCTATTACACACACACAATAACTACATGGATTTTGAGATGCGGTATATCACCCAATCGTAATTCAATCTATTAGGTGACCGCCGAGGTCATTCGGCTCCCCATTTGCATCTTTATTTTTTAGGATTTGATGTGTTTTACAAGATATCATTTGTTTTGTAGGTTACAAGTGATTTTTTCCATCATCTAGCAACACACAAGAGACCAATAGTGAAGGTTAGTGAGCACCTTACGACACCAGAAAATTCATTTTTCAAGCTCCTACGCAGTCACAGACACCTAGCAGAGGTCTCTAGTTCCCAAGCACCCTTGACCCAATCCATGCACGATAGACTATGCTCATTCAAAGGATTCTAGGATTTTTTGAGTTTGATTACAGAATATGATCCTCATGTTCATCAATCTTCCACCATAACACTTCGAGATTAAGAGAATATCAACTAAGTCTTCTATTCCCTCTCTGGCACTTAGGGTTTTATTTTCATTATCTTGTTGATTGTGTCAAATCTGTTCTATAACATCTATTTATCATATGTGACTCTAAAATATCTAGGGTTTAACATAATTCTATGTTTTGTTAAATCATTTGGTGAACCCAAACTCCTAATCGGTCATTCGGATCCTTCTTTGGTACATCATATTTTCTATCATGGCTCCTAAGGTTTGTCAAATCTCTTTGTCTGAATTACTTCAAATGCATTCACCTTACAAATAGGTTCTTCAAAATCCCTAGATGCCATGTTTCTCCCTAAAGATATGCCACCAGCTCAAATAAGCGCCATTTTCGATCATCTCTTCGATGACCCCAACCTTCATGATCCTTCATCCAATCAGCCCATCTTAGAGTCAATTCAAACCTTGCATTCTTTATTTTAAGACAAAATTCCGGCTATGAAATCAACTATTACATCTCTAAAATCTGAAATTCAACATCTAAAGGATGTTTCTCAATCCCATGCTCATTCTTCTTCTTCTACATCTCATTATCCTCATCTTACTTCTACGTCTTCTATGTGTTCTCATAGCAATGAACCTCAAGTCTTACCACTACCAAAACCTCTAAAGTTTGATCACAATGCTAAAAAACATGACATTCTTACTGATCTCCTTAATCATCAATTAATAAATTTGCCAACTACTCATTGGTATCCTCCTTATCTACTGGTAAATATCAAGGTCTCCCATTTTTTGCTTATCATCAAATCAATAAACATAATGACAATAATTTCCCGCTTTACCATGAAGAATCAAGCACCTTAAGTGTGATGGTTTTATCTCTTTTGTTGAAAAACATTTCGTTTCATGCTTGTATCCTAATGCTACATCCAAATGGGCTTCCAATTCTAATCCTTCTATGAAAAGTTAGCATCATGACATCACTTCTAATGTTCCTTCTTTGGTCACTCAAGTACCACCTAGGCAATCTACTCCAACTAAGCAATCACCTCTCAAGTTTTGTTCCCCATCACCTCCTTCTCTCAAATCTTCTACAAGTGTTACCAAATAAGCAACCGCTCACAAAGCATGACCAAAAAACTCTAGATGGCATCTTTTGACTTCTAAAATTGAAGATCCCTCTCCAACATCCACTTCATCATCCAATCACTTTTATCAAGAAAATGACTCCTCACTTTGATTTCATTAGCATCATTAAATAGATATCCATTTATTACACACTTGGGGGCATCGTGCTTCTTCTCCCCCTCCTAGTATCGTAGGTTTCTATAATTTATACTCTTACGCCATGTGCTTCATTTTTATCTCTTTGAGCATTATTGCACATCTTGATACACTTGTATCATCATCACCCTATGATGAACTCTTGTTTTACGGTTCACACTTGACCGTTGAGGCATACTACATTTATAAACCTCGCACACTACACATTTCACGCTCCTTGATACATCATTCTAGAATTTTCTTCTCGCACATCATACTATCCTCTTCTACAATCTATGTTCTACACTTTATTAATCTAAATTTCTAGCACACATGTTCAAATCATCACCCTATGACACACTCTCATGATAACGTTCATACTCAACTATTGAGGGTCTAAATCTAAAATGAACCTCACCAATCTCACATTGTATATGCTCTATGCTTCATTGATCTATTTCTCTAGTTGACATTATCAAACCATTACCCTATGACTCACTCTAGTTCCATGGTTTATACTTGATTGTTGAGGGTCTAAATCTAAAATGAACCTCATTCACACTCTTCATGATTTATGCTTAATTGATCATATCTTTCTAGCACACACTCTCAAACCATTTCCCGATGACACACTTTTGTTCTGTGGTTCATTCTTGAGTGTCGAGGGTCTTTTATAAATGAACCTCATCTCATACACATCCGTACACATTCACTTGGGGGCACGCTGCTCCTATCACACTCATGTTGCATATCATTCCATCTCACTCATTCACAACATACTACATATCTTGGTTGCATTTACTCTTGTTTTCTTATACTAGTTACATGTACACATTATTTCACATGCTAGAAAAATACTTTGTATGTCATTATATTTCTATATACAGATGCGTGTTCACTTGTTATCTAGTTTTGAATGCAAACTTTCTACTGATATTTACACACGACATGGATTCTTGGCACTTTACCTCTTACCATTCCCATTGAGACTCCTGGGGCATCTACTTTCTTACATACCACATGTGTTATTGTTTCATTTTATACTATTTCTTATTCTTACTAGCACATTAATCTATCGATATATACATTTTTTGACATACTTTTTATCTTTCTAACATTCGAATGGGTGTTTCATCTGCAACATTTTCTTTGTAGGAACTATTTTCCACCATGGTTCTCTGATACTTTGTTTTCTCTGGTTTTTAATTATATGTCATTATTTGTGGGCTATTCCCTATGTCTTTCTTGTTCATTCTTCATATTTTTTTGGTTACTTCGGCCCTAATTATCTTACGACATTATGAGTGATGATGTTTAAAACCCACTTTTCACAGTCTACTTTCTCTACAAAGTATTGCTTGTTTACATTGTCTTCTATTATATGCTTGTCACTTTTTCCACTAACACATGTTTCTAGCCATATTGTTTGCATATATGCCTTGGTTTATACCATGCACATTCCCCTTGCATGGTATGAGTTTCAAAAAAGCATTTAGTTCTCTCCTTTGGTTTTCATCCTCCTAGAGATGTCACATGCACCCCAAACAAGGGGGAAATGCATTGGGTAAATCAGTCACCCTATATAGCAGCTCAAAGCTTGATCTGAGATCTTCTTAGTAGAATAAAATAGATTTATAGACACAGAATGGCCCATATTCTTACATTGGTCATTAGTTTATCACATACACCAATGCTCGATATAGATATGAGTGTCTGAGGTAATCCTGATCTTTCTTGGGTGCCTATGACTAGGGGAGCGATTCTGACTACTTTCTAAGTTCAACATAGTTTTCAGCAATTAACATATAATTTTTCACCACAGAACAATCCTCCAACAAGCATAATGCATTCTATTTTATTTTTCTACTTGGATCAAAATGGATTGAGCTATATCAAACATAGAACAAATAAGGATCACACCATCTACAGTGGTCTATAAATTCAGAAAGCAGTCATGGATGGAGAATAACACTAGATCTTTCTCCCCAACATTCTTTTGTCATGGCGTGAGATATCCCAAAAAAATTTATTGGTGTGAGATCACCCAAAAACTCACTCTTATACAATGGTTCAGGAAAATTTCTATCCTTTTCACTCATCATGGATCAGGTGCATAAGTTTATTTTACTAATTTTTTGCATTTTTACATAATTTTACAAACTTTTCATAAAAACATGATTTGACTAATCTTTCACTCTTCTTTTGTAGGTTCATCCTTAATACACAACAAGAAGTATCCCTTCATCAATCTACAACAATGTTGGTTGATATTTTTTCATGCCAAAATATGAGGTTCAACCACAGTACATGGGATTAAATTCCTCCTCAAAGACAGGTGAGGCTACTCTGTTTATTACTAATCTAAAACACAACAAAAATAATATGTACAATATTCACATTAATCTAACCATTGGGGTTGGGATAGAATCCCAAAGTCCATATCCATGCTAGGTAAAGATGTTGTTGTTTTCTGAAATAGAATGGATCGAAAGGAATACACAATGGAAAGGAAATGACGGGAACATATTTTCTTTCAAGCAAACATAGATCAAAAATAATCATACGAGTTCTAGATAACAAATGTAATGTAATGTTTGAAACAATTAAAATGATTGAGAATGCTAAACAAAGAATAGCTTAAGATCTTGAACATAAGAACAATATCTTAAGAGAGATGAATCTCACAACACAAAGTTTGTAAAAATAGCATCGATTTCTATTCCTCAAATGATTAAAAGAAAACACAAAGTTTTTCTTCTTCACAATAGTTCTCAATATTCCAAAAATATCAACCCTTTGGAATGCATAAGCATCCCTTATTTATAATAAAAGAGTTGAGAGAAAATAGGATAAATCCTAGAAAATAGTCTTTTAAAAGAGAGTCCTATTTTGCTTGACTCTCACATAGGAGACCAAGTCAAAATTTGCTTCCTATGTGATGAAACAAAAATGAAAAAGACATGTCAATTTTAAGATTGAAATGACATGTCACATTGTGCTTATTCTGTATCATCATCTTTATCTTCCTCCAACAAATCCTGCTTGTCCCAAAATTCTTGGAATTTTCATATTATACCTTGCATCTCATTCTCATCAGGCACAGTGGAATGATCACTCAGAACTTCACATGTTTACTAAGTATCACTAGTGTTGCCAAGAAGTTTTTTCAATCTCTTGTTGAGTTTCCTCAGGGTCTCCAAAGAATGTTCAATTTTTACAAACCTGTCAATGATTTCCATGCCAAATCCGTAAGTTGGTTCATGCTGAATTGATTCTTGGATCTGTTTGTAAAGATCATCAACAGGCAGATACCCGAGCTTTCACTCAACACTTTAGCACAGATTTTGACCAGCTCTTCTTCTAAGTCATTCTTACCATCGACCAATTGATCTCTTGATTCTCTCAATTTTTTGCAAGCTTCATTGAGAATCTTTATTCTGAATCTGATGGCTTTAGTCAACTAAAAATGTTTATCCCCATGTGGAATGATGCCCTCTTCGACCAAGATGCGGGATGGAATTTGTTTCAGCGTGTTTGGAGAGCTTTGAAAGTCAACTCTAGGTTCTCAATTTCTACTAAAAACTCATCATCCATTTTCTCTCCATCTTTCTTTATATCCTCTAAAGATTGGTAGACTTCCACAGTATCTTTGATGACTTCTTTTCCCTGCAGGAGCAGCCTTTGGGTCCATTCATCGATAGTTCTCCCCTTTTCATTAATCTTTTCGATCATGGGTACCGTTGAGAAATCAAACCCGATAGGGGTAGAGCATGATGGTGCTGACTTAGGAGGCTTCGAGAGATTGAGTAGCACTTCTATTAGCTGTTGTACTTTCTCTTTCAACTCATCTCTGTTTTCCTTAGTTTCCCTCAGCTTCTGGCACAACACATTCATGGCATCTTGTGCGTCCTGTTGTGCTCCCTCTGTTGTTACTTTCCCTAGATCAACCCTTGTGATTTGATCATTTGTGACCATTATATCATCCTTGGTTTTATCAACTACAGGAGTAGAAATCTCTGCAAATTTATGCCCTGAGGCATCCACTGAAATCCTTGAGACTATTTTGGGTTTCTTGGCCAACTTAGTGGGAGTGACCTTGAGGGAACTGAAATCAAAGGCTGGTAATGGAACAACTACCTTCCTCTTCCTCGAGTCTGATCTACCAACCATTTAGGCATATTGGAAGAATTTGATTCCATTGCAGGTGTTATGGGGACATCTTCAGGTGGGGGAGGATTAGCTTGTGGAGTGGTAACCACCATAAGTGTAGTGCCCGTGGTAGGGAATGAAGGTGTAGTAGGGGGAGGCATGTCCACGGTTAACTGGGGTCCAGTGGGAAGAGGTGAGAGGCCAGAGAAGATACTAGCCATGGCTGAGGAACTTGGTGAAGAAATCTAAGGCAAGGAAGGTTGAATGGGAGGAGGAAAGGATGGTTGAATGGGAGGAGGAAAGGATTCCGAATTAGAGCTTGAGAAGTGGGAGGGAGACTTACCTCTGATGAACTGTCTACCAAAGGAGGAATGGAAGGCTGAATGATCTCTTCTCTTGAAGGAAGATTCCCTTGTTCTAGTTGTGGAGGTGAATCAAGAACCTCAACTATTTTTGGGAGAGTGGCTACTGGCATAGTTACTTGATCTTCTCCCTTTCTTACAAACTTAACCTTCATTGGCCTTTTGGAAGGGTTCTTATCCTTTTCCTTTTTTCCTTTTGAGGGTCCCTCTTCCAAAGTGTCTAACTTTGCAAAAATCCCTTCTTTATAACTCATTCCCCAAGAAATGAGCCACGCCTTAGTACGGGCAAGAATTTGAGTAGCTCTTCCCGTGATAGAAGCTTTCTCAGCAATGGACCAATCAATGGCCGGGAATACATATTGATCTTCATTTAACCCATCATACGAGGCATCAAGGACACTCTTGTTGTCTTTAGTGCCTTTTGGGATGTCAGATAAATCTAGCATCTGGATTTCTTCAATTTTCAACCTATTGTTATCTTTTCTTTGGATGGAAACTTCATCCCGAAGATCAACCCAAATATCTTCTATGTTGGGAACATGTAGATATAAAGTCCCGTATGACTTAAGGACTCCTCAGAAATCAAATCCATCTCTATGCTTCATGTGCTTCTTCAATTTTTCCTAAAGCTCATGCACCACATTCTTAGCTTTGACCACCATTGAGCACATGTATCTTCTAATGGAAATGGGGAAGGATACGATAGCCTTGTGTTTGCTTTATTGGAATTTGTGGAAATCCAACAACTGTCTTACCAATTCCATTAGGATTAGCTTATCACCTAGGAATCTACGTAATCTAAAGGATCACCTAGATATATGACCACCAAAGGTATGTGAACTTCTTGAACTGCAAGAATATGCATCCCCATTTTTATACTTTGCCCATGCTTCATCAGAGACTCTTCTTTTCCTTAGATCAGGGTTCATCCTACAAATATTTTCATAAAAGAAAGCATCGTTCACTCTTCTAAACTAATCTTGGAACCTTTCATTGTCAGCTAAGGGAGGTACCAATATATGTGTTCTGTTACCCTATCTCCTTTTGCATCCAATCCTGGATAATTTCTCATGCCAGTTGTTGCATAGGTGACATACGATGACATATAGAATTTTCCCATAGTCAAGATTGTCTTCATCTGGGAATCAATCTCATCACTTATGAGACTGCTCCAATCGATCCCTTGTTCATTCTTCTTCATAATCACCATGAATTGATACATCCATCCTTGGAAGTCCCTTGACTCAGGGAGTCCAAATACTCAACTTAGCAAGGTGATGATGTCACTGATTTCAAGGATGAAATCACTCCTGGGGACAAACTTGGGAAACCTTGAGATAGCGGCTTGGCCTTGATCAAGAACTTTCTATTCACATGCCTGATGTAGTCTTCTTGATCTTTGTCCCAAGCTTTCTGTGCTGACTTGAGATCTACGTCAACATATTCCTGAAAGTTGGGTAATCTTAAGAGGTCATCAAAATAACCCCCGTCCAACTTCACTATGACTTCTCCTGCTTGATTTTTCACTGAGCGAGAGTCTGAGTCATAATGGGAAGCACAGGCCAAAATGAACTCAGGGCATTGAGCAGACATTGGGAATCCTACTACAAGAGGGAGGCCACTATTGGTTATTGCCTTCATCTAAGGACTCTGAGAAGAATCCTTGGTTCTATTCTAGAAATCCTCCATGTCAATGTTACCGAGTTCCATATCTCGAGATGTCATAATTGCAATCTATATAGGAGGGGGATTCCATCTTCCGATACTTGTATTTCATCTTCCCTGACCTATCTGACTTGTCTTTAGATGATCCAGATCCGACATGAGAAATCTTGAAGAAAGAATGCCTAGACAACTCTTATCTGAGCAATTGGACTTGGAAGCTTGTTGAAGCAACCCCACAGACCCGCCACATTATTCAGGATTTTAGGACTTGTAAAGCACCTGATGAAACCCAACACACTGGAGAGAGAGAGTGTCAAAACTTAGGTCTTGTCGAAACTTCACAAAACCCGACACACTAGAGAGAGTGTGTCGGAACTTAGTATATGTCCGACACTCTACAAAACCCGACACATTGGTGGAAGCAAGGAGATGTTGAACACTTGAAGAAACCTGATACACTGCAGGGAATAGGAAGATGTTGAGTACCTCGCAAGACCCGACACACTGAAATCAGATGTTGGATGATGTTGGATGTCCGACACTTAGAAAATCCCGAAACAATGGAGAACTTGGAGATTGTAAAACACCCTACAAAACCCGAAATAAGGGATCAAATTTTTGAGATGTCAAGACATGTAATATTTCCGCCATTTCAACAGTTAGGACTTTGTATTCTTCTCCTTTTCTTTAAAACACAAAAAGGTATATTCTAAGGTATAGAATAGGCAAACACCCTAAGGGTGAACTCTTAATCAATAATTTCTATTGGAATACAACCCAAAAAGAAGAAGAAAACCTAAAACCCTAAACCTAGAAGAAAAGTAGGAAAGGAAGGAGAATATCACAAAGAACATCACAAAAACATATTCAACAAAACTCACAAGTAGAGGGTAGAGAAAATACCTTCAGCAAATCTAAAAAATAATTGAAAATGAACCACACAATCAAGCACAAAATCAAATTGGGTTCAAAGGTTGAGAGAGCATGCACGAGAAAATCCACGCAACCAAAAGTACAATAGATACAAATGACATGTAAATCCAACTATTTATAAAAACCCCTACATTTATTACACTTCACATGACACGTGCCAACTACCCAACAAATCATATTTAATGCCATGTCATCATGCTTGGAGTGCCCAAAACTCTGATACAAAGGATTAGCTATCGATTCGGGTTTCGGGTTTTAGGAAACATATGACATGAAACATGAGATGTCTGGATGTTCCAAGGTTCCAAAACCCGACACAAAGGAACATATATGGTTTCGGGTTTCGTAAGTCAAATGAAATGTAGCATGATTTTTGCTAGTCATGTTCTGATGTTCAATAGTTCCAAAAACCTGAAATACTGGCTAGTTTTGGGTTTTGGGTTTTGGGAAACAATTTTCATATAGCATGTAAAAACATGTTTTCATGTTGTTGAAACTTGAAAACCTGAAAATATCTTCAAAAGGGCATTTTAGGAGATTTTCCAAAAAAAATATGGTTATCTTTATTTTAGATGGAATCACTAAAATGAGATAACAAACAACAACAAGTTAACATGGTGCAACTGATACACTTCATCCCTATGGTATGTTCTTCTTCATTATCTTCCACACTTTATTTTTTATCACTCTACTTTTTTTCTTATCTCTTCAGTACACTTTCATCATCGATCTACAAGGTTATGAGGTACGCATCTGTTATGTCCTTTATGTTATTGAATATTCACTAAACAACATAAAGTGGGGGCATATGTAAACACAAAATCACACACTTGGGTACATTTATATGTCTTAATCACATACTACTATTCATATGATTCCTAAGTGAGAAAACTAGTAATTGACTTTTATCATTGACCTCTTTTTTGTCTTTCTGGTTTCCTCTTTGGACTTGCACACCCCACAGCCTAGTGTGATCTTCATTGATTTATCTTTATTGACTCTGGACACCAATGCCCAATCAGGACAAGAATACCTAGGTTCCCTCATCCCGTCTGGGTGCCCTTGACCTCTTTTATCTTTTGGGCCTCTCATTTTCTTATAGGTTGCCCTTTTAGTTGTCAATTTCAAAATTTAACCAAGGGAATCATATAAATACAAAGTTATGTGATCATAATAAGGAACCAAGTAGTAATCATTTATTATCATCACCTAAGATTGCATCCAAAGGCATTTTAAGAGCATCAAGGCATCCATCTAGCACTCATTCAAGGTAAAAGGGATTGCATTTTATGTATACACACATAGATGGGAAGTTCATTTTTCCATTCACACATCTATTTACATTGTTACTTTAGACACCTAAATTCCACTTTTGTAATATTATTGCTAAAACACACAAATCACTCTCATTCTTACCATTTTTGTTATAATTAGTGATTTTTGCTAATTAACTAACATTTCTTAGCACTTTGGTCAATTAACAAGCACTTTTTTATCACCAACCTCTTTCGCATTCGGATACCACTTTTACGGTGAATCGTAAGTCAAAATCCTCTTCAAAATAGATAATTAACGATTATTACATAATTAAGCCTATTTTGCTCTTGTTTTGGTCAATATACCCTACTATTGGCTTAAACCCCTCTTCCAATAACTCAAAATCACCCCACTTCTCTCCACAACGTCTTAACAAGCTTCAAAATCTTATCCTACCATAAGCATTTGATTAAGGCTCCACACACCCTAATCACTTAGTAATTCACTAATTATGATTAACAAGGCTTAATAATGATTATCAAGTCTAATCTTATTTGGGATTTTTAGTCCCACATGCACCAAAATACAAGTTTTTCCCAAATGGAAAACTATAAAAACAACTCACCTCATTCCTTTATACTTTACACCATGCTTTTATTAGTAGCCTCATATAAGATATATGTTAAAGAGCCTAAACTCCTTTAAGGATTCACATGCTCATCTTTGCCTAAAGCCTTCATTATGGTTAGTAGGAGGGTATCTAACATGACATTGTAGTCTTGTGTTAGAGAGATATCCTCACCATTTGTGGAGTAGAAACCATTCCCAATTTGATTGCTCCTAGATCTATTTAGGTCTATGTTAGTTAATCAAACATACTAGTAGGCATGCTTAGATGTTAGATGTTAGTTTCATTTAATCTCCATTGTTATGCTATTAAGCTTTTATCATTGATGTTTCATTCCTTAGCTTTACATTTAACTTTAGATCATTATGGTGTTGATATTTCTTTAAACTAGTTAATTTGTGTTAAAAGTTTGGGGTGTTATCAGTTGGCATGCATGATGAGAGTCAAACCCCATTGCATTCATTTTTCAATCTTTTAAACTTAGTTTCAAAGTTTTTCATTTCTAGTTTTCTAGATTAGTTTCAAGTTTTCTAGTTTAAATTCAATATTTTTTAGATTACTTTCAAGATTTCTAGATTACTTTCTATATTTCAAGATTTTGTAGATTATTTTCTCAAGATTTTTAGATTAATTTCAAGTTTGTAGAGTAATTTTCAAAGTTTTTATAGATTAATTTCCATTTTGATAGTTGTTTCAACTAGATTAGTGGTATAATTTGTGTTTTCATGTTCCTTGTAGGATATAAGGAAGCAAATCCTGTCAAAATTCCCTCAAAATACTAAATATTGGACCTTTTTCAAGAAATCTTCTCAAAACAACATTCATCAAAGCATTTAGATATGTTAGAAAAGGAATAGTTTTATAAAAATGAATACCCTAAATTCTTGATAAAAATTTCTTCAAATTTATGTTACCATTGCATATTTCACTTCAATACCTTTCTAACACAAAAAAATGGAGCCATTTCGAGGTCGGGAGCAAACGTTATGGCCTCCAAAGATAGGTGTTCACCTACGCATCTACATGCATCCGTAGTGCACTTGTGCCTCTCTGGACACACTTGTGCATAACTAAACTATGCAAATTTTATAGAGATGTTCTTGTGCACTAAAACGTGTGTCTTTGCACTAAAACCTGCACTTATGCACTCACGTAAAATTGCTTCAAACTTCAAAATTTCAATTTCTGTGTTTTAGGATTGTTATCACTTTCTAACGGTTTTTAGATGTTGTTTTTTGTCAATTTATTGATTTTAGAGAAATATTATTAACAAAAATTCCATAGGGTTTGATAAGAGATTCTTGATTAAATTGGGTTAGGTTTAGATGAGTGATTATTTTTTTATGCTTTGATTGAGTTTGGAATACAGATTGGGTATGCTCTTCTCTTGCACCTAGTGTGATCTTGAGAACCAAAAGCACCTCTAAACCAATTTTTGCTTCTTTGGAATAATTAGGAATAATCATCATTCATTTTATGCTTAAGGGAATAATTTTTCATTTTTGACATGTACTTCATCCTTTAGTTTAAGAGCTTTTTCAGTTGATGAATAATCAAGGCTAAAACTTGTGTGTTCTCTTCCCTTGCACCAAGTGTGATCTTGGGAACCAAAAGAAAGTTTAGTATTTCGTTAATAAGAACTTGGATTAATTGTTAATAAAACTTTTTTTATAAATTTTGATGGTAGTTACTTGATTTACAAGCTTGTTATTGTTATTGAGTAGTGTTACTTGTTATGTATGCTCTTCCCTTGCACCTAGTGTGATCTTGGGAACAAAAAACAACGCTTAATCCTCTTTCCATGATATTTTGAATCTTTTTAAACTACTAACCATTTGTGTGAAGAACCTAAAATGATTGTCAAAGAAACAAGGGCTCTCTTCAAACTAAATTTTTAACATTCACGTGTGCTTGTAGGTTGCCAACGGTGGTCAAAACCAAATTATTTAATCCAAAAGATTAAAAAATACACCATTATACAAAACACTTCATTTGCAGGTTGGTTAAGAGCTAAAGCTCATCCACTTAAATAGAACATAAACTCTTTGGCATAATCCTTAAGCTCACAAGAGGGGTGGTTCTAGGAACCATAAAGTAGTTTATGCAAGAGGGAACCTTGTGAGCAAACAGGAAAGTTCTCCAATTACCCACTTGATAAGTACGCCTTGGTGAGATTAGAGTCAAAGATATATGTGTCATGTGACCCCAAAGTGAAATTATAACTGAACACACTTCAATGCTCATTATACTAAGAGGGTAAATTAAATCTAAGATACTCTTAAACTAGTCAGTGTGACTTTTTGGGTAAATTGAGCTCGCTCTAGATATCTTGTGACACCTAGAGAGAGAACCACTAGGAAGTTTGCCAGCTTGGAGACAAATTTTGTCTTAGCTATTATACTTGAGAGCTCTCACAAAGTGAAACTTTTTGGATTCAAACTCTTGTTTTTGAACAAGGGAAATAATCTCTTAAAGTTGAAACTGTGTGACATTTCATCACGAAACCTATGACATGTTACTTTTCTCTAGTTTTTCATTTTCCCTAAGGCAAGGAAAAACTTTGGTAAAGTATACTTAGTTTGTTTCATCACCATTTGTTCTAATCCTTTGTTTTCTTATTGCTCATTTTGAGACAAAATAAGAACAAATATACACAGATACCACTAGAAATAATGTGTCCACCACTTTTGTAGTCTTCTTGCATGACTAGGTTGTAATATTGGCATGCAAGAGTTGAAAGTGTGAATGGTACGTGCTCACGTTCTAGTAGGCCCCTTGTGTCTCAACACCCATATTGAGACTTATTATCATTCTAGTTAGGTGGTCTTATCATTTTCTTCCCTTGATTTTTTATGTTGCCCACATTGTATCCCTACAATTGTGATACTTACATCTTGTTTCCATTTGTGAAACTTGGTTTAAGTCTCCATATTGTAGTGTTACGTTGCTCACACGATGAGTAATAATTCCTTGGTATACTTAGATGTATTTTTTGATTCTAACATTGTCTTGAGATTTTGAGGGTGTTGACATTACATTGTTAGCATCGTGATAGCATCATTTTGGTACTAGAATCTTTATTTTCTTACAAGGCTTGATTGACGTGCCCAAATAGTGTCATTACGTTGCTCACATTAGTAACTTCCATTTTCAAGGACTTAGACATTATTTGTGTCCAAAACTAGTTTTTCTACACTTTTTTGAGGATCACATCAATCATCTCTTAGTATTTAGGTATTTATTATCTTTAAACTTGACCCAGGTGGTAATATTCTATTGTCAATATTTGTTCTTAAAACTATCTTAAACAAACATAGGGAGTAAATTATCATTGTGATTGTGATCATAGTCATGGGCTTAATTGTCATATCTTAGGTGCTTCTTGATATACATTACCTTATTAGGGTAGATCATTAAATTTTATTTATTATAGGGTTCACATTGATTTATTAGATTCATGGCTATTTTATAGTCACCATTTGTTGAGATGAATTAGCTTCGTTACGCTATAAAAATGTACGTAGGGTCCAATCCCTTTGTTTTTTCCTAGGTTCATTGTAGTACTTCTACAAATTTGTCAAACCTAATAAAAAACATCCCTTATCAAGTAACTCTTGCATTGAATTAAGCATAGGAAAATATTTTCCTTTGTGTCCTTTGTGTTGCCCAATTTTGATCAAACATTTTGACATTTGCAGCTACAACTTATTGTCTGAACCTAGTTAGTTTGTCAAAATTGTGTCATTGAGATACCTATTTTCTTAGATTATCTTTAGAAAAATCAAAATATCTACGTCTAGGCATTTTCCAACTATGAATGACAATCGCATGGCTCCTTATACGCATGATAATAAGGAACCTAGCTTTCTACAATCTCGTCAAAGGATGCCAATCATGACTAAGACTCATTTGGTTCTTTGTGCTAGAGAACCCATTCGGGTACCCTGTTCCCCACCTTCATCTCATAGTCGATGGTATGGTTTGGGCACTTCTTATCCAAATTAGTATTCATGTTCTTCCCATTCTTCTTCTGACTCTAATCCAAACTATTATTCTAATTCTTCATATTCACCTCGATCTTCTAAAAATTCCCATCAAAGTTATTCACTTCATTTGACTCTTAAGTCATAGTCCTCCCTTTCTTCACAAGACTCCCCTTATCAGTCACCTAAATGACATCTTCCTCCTTTGAAGATCTACTTGGCTCCAAGATCCATCAATAAAAATATAATTTTGTTCTTGAGTGACGGTCCTCCCTTTCTTTACAAGACCTCACTTATTCTCTACCTCGTAACCTCCTCCTCTGTTGAAAATATGAGCAACCCCAAATTCATCTAGGTTGACACCTACGTTGCAATCTCCTAAGTTGACTCCTACATCACATTCATCTAATTCGACAGTCATGTCACAATCTCCTAAGTCAACTCCTATATCACATTCATTTAAGTTGACACTCATGTTGCAATCTCCTAAGTCAACTCCCATGTCACATTCATCTAAGTCAACACTCATGTCGCAATCTCCTAATTTGAATCCCATGTCACAATCATCTAATTCAATGCATACATCACAAACACCTCAGATGACTCCAATGTCACAATCATATGCTGATTTTCTATGTGATCCTCATTGTTTCCCAAAGAATATGTCATCTTTTAGGAAAACTATACTAATCAGCTATCTCAAAGCCATGTCTTCTTCTACTCACGAGACATATAGATCCAAATATACTTCATCTCTTTAGTCATCATCTTCTCAATCTTCCACACCAGTTGGACTGTTTATTCTAATCAACCTCCTATGGTCAAAGAAAAAATAATCCTATCGATTGATTATCTCAGGATGAGGAGATAATCACGCAACTCCTTAGGTCACACGATGTCATTCCCCTAGAGGATTACAATCAAGGATTTAATCTTGACTTTGATACGCTTGCATATTGGGAAGAATAAATTGATTCCTTTTGTTAGAAAATAGAGGAATATCCTAAGACCATTGAGGAAGATCCTATCTTTTCATCATGCAATCATTCTTTATATATCACAAATTCACCTTGGGTCACCACCTAGTATCCCATCATCTTCTTCTATATGTGAGCCACTTCTAAGTATTCCTTCATCATCTATGTGTGGATCACCTCTCGATATCCCATTTTCTTCTATACTAGGGACACATCCTAGAGACCCCTCATCTTTGATTCTTGGGCCACATCCTAGTAGCCCATCCTCTTCCATATATGGGACACCTCTAGGTATCCCTTCATCCTCAGTTCATGGGACACTCTTGGAAGTCCTTCATCCCCTTCTATACTTAGGGCACATCCTAAAACCCTCTCATCTTCAATTCTGGGCCACGTCCTAGTAGCCCATCTTCTTCTATATATGGGACACCACTAGGTAGTCATTCATCTTCAATCTTAGGGAAATCACTAAGTAGTCCTTCATCTTCAATCTTAGGGACACCACTAAGTAGTCCTTCATCTTCAATCTTAGGGCCACATCCAAGTCATCATTTATCTTTAGTCTATGGTACACCTCTTGGTATCCCATCCTATTCAATTCTTAGACCGTACCTTTTGCATCCATCACATTTTCCTTCTATCAATTATTGTGGCAATCCCACCATCATTCCTCACATCAATTCTATGCATCCACTTTCTTCTCCACTTCTCGGGATCATACAAGTCATGTATTAGCTTAAAGGAAACCAAAATAGTTTCTTTATCAATCTAAGATCAAAAATTCCAAGATCTCCAAAGCTCCCAACAATTTAAACAATCATAAGGTTCAAAACCAAACATAATTCAAAAATGTACACCAATGCAGCCATCAAATATGGCATAGAGTGCATAAACCTCTGGATAGGGACCTCAATATCCCACATAGAAAATATATGTTTCAAGATAAATTGCATTCATTTGTTGATTACAAGCTCACTATGATCATTGAGATTGGAAATAACATGAATTTTGATAAGAAAACACACTTAATCTCCTTTTCAAGGAAATTTTGAGCATTGTTGTTGGATCTTATCATATAAATTGATATGGTAGTTATATATTGTATACACATGGTTGTTATCTCTTCTCTTTCTAAATCATTTCTCTGTAATTCATCCACCATGTTCATCCCTTTGATGATATTATGGCTATTCTAGTTGAACTCATTTTGTGACATTTATTTCTATGGTATCTTTTTGACCTTAGTCTTTCATCACCATGGCAAATTAAAGAATGACTGAACTCCTAGAGATCCTATCACAATCAACATCTAATAAACTTGTTGTAAACATATTTTGGGCATATTTTTTGACACTGGTCAATTTGATCATCATAATCATTTCCACATATTTCCATCAAGCCATCAATGTTTCTTAACCCCTTGTCAAACAACAGAGTCGAAATAAGTTTTTAGAAAGCAAAAGAAAACAATCAAAATAAAAATCAAAAGCTGCAAGGAAAAGTAAATTGATATATAACTCTATCTTCAGGTATTTCCAATAATCTCTATCGTGGATATGGACGCCTGACTGGAAATAGAGCAATTTTGATATTACAATAAAACGTATCTCCGTTGGGGCTATGGACACCTGGTTGACATCGGAGCGATGTATGACTCTCCTTTCACTTTCCATTCAAAAATCAACCATTGAAATTAAATCATTCCTACACATTGGCTATGGTGTCTTCAGTTGTTGTCTATCAAATCTTCCCTCCAAGAGGTAATAAACTTTCATGTGCACACACGGATATCTATGAGCAAACAGGATTAGTATGTTACCAAGTGTTTTTTTGGGCCTTGTTCAGACTCTTACTCTAGTTTGTATCTTGTTTCATGATTCATGCCTTTTTCTAATCGATTATTCATCACAAGGCTTCTAACCTACATTCAAAAAAATCAAGTTGTTCTTCTACTTCATTGGAACATCCTTGTGTATAATATTGTTTTTTTACCATGTTTTTGGGCACCTTTGTCCCATTTCTCAAAACAATCTTCCACTTCTTTCTATCATGTGCTTCTTGGCCATTACACTAGGGAATCCTTGCTCCTTCCTAGCATGTCATTGGGTTATGTTCATCATCATGTTGAACCTATCTATATTGACCTTGATCTAACTTCATTCATGTAAGAGTTTTCCTTTGAATATACCCATCTAACGTTGGGGAAATTTCACATCTTCACTTTCTTGCACTTATGCATGGCATTCTGCCCTATACATCCCATCTATCATTGGGGCATCCACATTTCTTTGTTTCATGTACTTAGCTTCAGAAAATTTCTAAAAATAAAAAACATTCAAATATGTTTTAAAAATAAAAAAACATTCAAATATGTTTCTCCCAAAACATTCAAATATGTTAGTCAAAAAAATCAAAACATTCAAAAAACCCAAAAAAATGGTAAAATCATTAAAAATCCAAAACAATTACAAAAATTCAAATTGGTAAATGACATGCAATGTAGCTGAAACTTGTATCAAATGCATCATCCCTGAACATAAAAATTGGCCCTACAAAACCATATTTTTGATGGTCTTGCTTGTTCTTGTCTCAAACGACTTATGGATCATCATGATCTACCTCCATTGACAAAGTTGGGTCTACTTATTATGTCGGTACTCCTGTGTAAGAGTGAGTTTCCAGGTACTGTGTCATAGTGCATGAATGCTTTCCATGGGAATACTTGTGTCATGTGTTTTTCCCTTGCATGTGTTATTTCTTGAATCACCATTTTAACCCTTGTCATTAAATACAAAATTCAATCTGTAGCTTTATAACAAAAACATTGGTACAACTATCTTGAACATTGTTTGTTTGAGTATATATGATTTTTCTTGCTTCTCTATTAGGTTAGCTAGTTTAGTTTCTCATATTGCATTGCATTTTGTATGTTACATGGAGTTAAGCATCATTTTACTTTCTCATAGTGCATTGTTTAATGTATGTTGCATGGAGTTATTCATTTTTAGCAGTAAACAAATGTTAGTAATATAGCTTTTCATGTTATGTTATACTTTTGTTTATTTTAAAATAAAGGCCGATGATGTAGATCATATGGGCAACATGATGAAATAAGGTTGCTTAATTGAATACCAAATACAAAGATGAGCATGTTCATAGTCTTCACTTTCCTATCTTATCACTATTCATTTTTCTTCCAAATCACCTGGGGCAATAAATAACCATGTTTATCCCTATCCTTTTCCCTTCTAAATAACCAAAGGTTTCACGCCCATTTTGTCCTATTTCTTCTATCTATTTTGATCATATTTTTTATTTTTGATTGACTTCTTCTATCACCTCATCGACACTCGAGGGGGAATCCTTCATTATACTAAATTTTCTTCAAAATTTTACTTACTTACGATTGTCTACTATGTTCAAAGTGAAGTCACTAACTTCACCTCAAATAAGGGCAAATGTAGACACCTAAATTCCACTTTTGCAATCTTATTGCCAAACGCACACAAATCACTCTCATTCTTACCAATTCCATTATAATTAGTGATTTTTGCTAATTAACTAACATTTCTTACCACTTTGGTCAATTAACAAGAAATTTGTTAATCACCAAACCTCTTTCACATTCAAGATGCCACTTTATGATGAATCGTAAGTCAAAATCCTCTTCAAAATAGACAATTAGCAATTATTAGCTAATTAAGCCTATTTTGCCCTTGTTTTGGTCAATATACCCTACTATTGGCTTAAACCCCTCTTCCAACCACTCAAAATCACCCCACTTCTCTCCAAAATGTCTCAACAAGCTTCAAAATCTTATCCTAGCCTCCTAGTGACCCTAAGTGGTTGATTAAGGCTCCACACACTCTAATCACTTGGTAATTCACTAATTATGATTAACAAGGCTTAATCATGATTAGAAATTCTAATCTAATTTGGGTTTTTTAGTACCACATGCACCAAAATACAAGTTTTATACAAATGGAAACCTATAAAAACAACTCACCTCATTCCTTTATACTTTACACCATGCTTTTATTAGTAGCCTCATATAAGATATATGTTAAAGAGCCTAAACTCCTTTAAGGATTCACATGTTCATATTTTCCTAAAGCCTTCATTATGGTTAGTAGGAGTGTATCTAACATGACATTGTAATCTTGTGTTAGAGATATCTCTTCACCATTTGTGGAGTAGCAACCATTCCCAATTTGATTACTTGTCTAACCCTAAGATTTTTGTATTATCATTTGAGCCAAGGTTAGGAGCAACCCGAGAATTGTCATAAGTTGAGGCTTCATGATCATTGTTCCCTATAGGAATGCTCTTGTTTATATTTTTAGGATTCACTTGGGAATCCCCAGGATGTTTAGGATTCACATTTGGGGTGTGATAGGTCCGGTATGACTAGGTTATGGGTTTGTTTCAGGATTTTCTAGGAACATGTCTACAAAGAGCTACCTTTGGTTTTCGGGAAGTATTTACATAAACTTATTGCAATCACAAAATTCCTATCATCATGACCTCCAACCTTATGGAAACCACATTATAGGTTAGATTTATAATCTCTTGGATGTTGATGAGCATATTTTTTTAGTTGATTATAACCTCGGTTATAATTTTGGAATTGATTGTTATAACCATGATTCATTTCCCCTTGGCCAAAGTTTTGATACTAGTGTGGGCCTTGGGTTTAATTTTCCTTTTGAGAGGGACAATTTACATCAACTGTGTTGACACATGACATAGTATTAGGGACTCTTTGATTTCCCTAATTCTTGTTATTGTTATCATTTTTGGTGTTACTGTTGTTCATTAAACTAGTGTTTTTAGCTTGATCTGTAGCACCATTCGTGGTAGCACCTTGATTGTGATTCACACCCTTAGGTCCTTGGTTATTGACACCATTGTTTTGATCATTTTCATTATTTTTATTTGGGGATACCAATTTTCCATTAGGGACCATAGATCTTACACCCACTATCAATTACGACTTGGTCAATTCAAAGCGCACCTTCCAAAACTTCCTCATAACTACGGAAAGGAAACTTGTGGACCTCCTCCCTAGTCTCTCTATTGAGTGAGTGAAGGAAGAGATCATAAATTTACATCTGGTCCATGTTGGGTGCACTTGCATTAGAATAGAGAATTTGGAACTATCTCTGGATGTAATGAGCAATAGATTCATTTTTCTCTTGTCTAATATGCACGAACTCCTTAATCCTTGTATGCAACCACTTGTTCATGGAAAATACTTTGATGAACTTAGAAACAAGGTGTTTAAAAAAATGTATAGAAGATTCTAGAATACATTAATACCAATCCAAAATGATTCCTTCGAGAGTCTTTATAAATATCTTAGGGACTACAAAATCCCAAGGAAGCAATTCCTTGATAGCAGATGCGTAGGTCTTGATATGAGTGTTTGGATCTCCTTCTACCTTAAATTTTGGAAGATCCGGAAATGGGCATGGAAGCATGACACCACGTATGGTGAAGTCAATAGGATCCCTTAAGTTCTCAACGTACATACCCATTGTGTAAGTTTCCACCACTAAAGATCCTTGATGAGGAGGTGGAGGAGGAGTAGGATAAGCTGCATTATAAGCACTGACGAGAATGTATGGGGTCCCTTGATATGGCATGTAGGGATTGGTAATGTTATATGGATCCATCTGGGGAGTTTTTGAACACATGTGCATGTAAGGTGGCATAGTACCCAAATATTGACTAGTGGGCGTAAACTAGGGAATGTTGCATTTCCTGTTGTGGAAACATTCAAGAATGCACTTCCAGCCAGCCCTTGTGTAGGATAAGCTTGAGAAGGATGAGGACCCATCCCTAGTGTTTCTAACCATGAGAGAAGATCATCTGAATTTGAATGCACCAGATAACCTTGTCATACATGATATTGTGTTGGTTTATCATTGGAATGGATATATAATTTGATGTCAACTGGATACCTTGTGTTCTACCCTACTGCATGTGTTGGTTGTGAATTATCGACACTTTCTAGTTCTCTAATCCTCCCTACTAAAGTAGAAATGAGATAATTGGGAGAGGATTGATTCCTTTGTTGGGGTGCCTATGGCGTAGGGTTTGATCGAGTAGGCTCATGATACCATGTCATGAATTGTTCAGTGTTACAATTATTGTCTTTCTCAGATGTAAGAATCTTAGGATAGGCATTTGAAATCTCAGAGGCTGCAACCTTCATTCTATCTAAAAACTCATCTATTTGAGAAAGAGGATTTTTTATTTGTGCAAATGTATCATCTTCTATTGATTGCATGGAAATGTGAGGTCTTGACAAGACTCTGTGGTAAGAACTTGTTCTGTTTGTGATAAAAATGTGGTTTGCATTGGGTTGACCATATTACATGTTTAATGGTTGATCAACCTCCTCCATCCTTACATAGCTAATGGGGTTTGAAGTGTAACTAGGGAGGTTTGGATGTTGCTTGTGTAATTGTCACCCCATCTCGAAAGAGAAGGGGACTGTTGTGGTTGCACATTGTTCGAGTAAAATGGCCCACCAAACTCTTTTTCAGACATATTTTAGAAAGTGTAAAATACCTACCAAAATAGGGGAAGAAATGGAGAGGTGAGGTAATATCAATGAAAGAAAAGGAAACGAGAAAGAATTAATCCTTCATGTTAGGTCACCAATTTATATGGATGAAAATTTACATGCAACCTTCAACCACACTCGATCCCCCGAGGTCGTGCTAGAGAAGCCGATGTTGAATGTGTGTGGTTAATTACAGGAGGATCAGTTACTAAGATTTGGTAGTGTGATCTCCTGATAGCCGAGTTGGCAAAGGGAGATTTAGAGGCTATGAATGGGTAGCGTAAATTCCCTATAGTGTGTTTTCCTAACTCGGATCTAAGAAGGTATCTATCTTGAAGTGTCCATGTAAATTGAATGAAATTAACCATCTATGCTACTCTGAAAGGAAACTAGTCTAAGCAAATCACAAAAGTGTAATATTACAATTGCAAACAATAATTTGCTTCTATTCTAAGTAATTAAAATATTTCTACACTAAAACTAAGCAAGCAAAATAACTCGGTGTGGTTATTCACCTATGCTGAGTGCATTGAAACTAAACTAACTTAAAAACAAACAAATTCTAAATTATCTATGATGTGTAGGCAACCTCCTACAGATATTCTCTCCTTCAGATCCATAGGGATGGGAAGAAGAGGATCCATCACCGGAGTTGTTATTAATGATTTAAACCCTCTTAGAAATTAACTAATTACTTACAAATGAAAGGAAATTGATTTCTACTCTATTTGATATGATGTAACAATGATAAATTTCAAGAATGAAGGAAATCAAACAACAAATCCAACTGGAATTCAAAGAATAAAGGTAAATCCAATTGTGTAGTAATTTGTACCCTCAATCTATCCTTTATTTCTCTGTGTTTCCATATGAGTCCAAGGAATTGGGAATGCAAAGGAAGCAACAGGAGAAGGTGCTTGAGAAATGGAAACTTGAAGGTAGTCTAGTTTAATGCAAGTGGAAGATGGATAACACAAGTGAATAGAACTTGATTATGCAATTTCTAGCAGGATTGTGGAAACAATACTATACAAGATACACAAAATTATCAAGCCCTTTTCTTGAATACAAGCATTGAATATATAGGAATTGGTTGGGGTGTGCCTTCATACACAAGGAAGCCTTGGAGTGCCAAATCATTGGGTGAAGAGGTAGTTCAAACTAACTAGATCTATTTAAAAATAGAAGATGGAAGGAATACCAAGCAATCAAGACTATTTTTAGGCAATTTGGTTCATAACACACCCTAGAAGTTGCATTAAGTGAAACCACGCATGTTAAAATTACACATGAAGGATTATGGAAAAAATGGGTAGGACCACCACCCAGGCAGGGAAGGGGTCTTGGAACTAAAGGCCAAACATGCACAAATGAAGTGGGAAGCTGGAAGAAAGTGTGGAAAAGCTGAATAAGGATTTCTATGATACAAATATACACTGAGAATGGTTTTAGGAACTCGAACACCTTCTAAAAGGACATGAATCATCATTTGGGACTTTTGTAACCATTTTCTGACAATTAGCACATGCAATTTTGGGTGCATACAATATCTAACGCCCATGAGCCCTTGACAAATTCTAGGCTCATTCGGTGTTTCTAGGATTTTCTAAGTGTGATTGTGAAAATTTGATCATTAGTCTTCTAGTCCTAAACACTTTGGGATTAAGTGAATATAAATTAAATCTTTTATTCCCTCTCTAGTACTTAGGGTTTAAATTTTCATTAACTTATTGCTTGCATCAAATTTGTGCTATAGTGTCTATTTATCATATATGACTCTGAAATATCTAGGGTTTAGCATAATTTTATATTTTGTTATATCAGTTGGCATGCTCCATGATGAAACATGCAACCCATGGTGTATTCAATTTCCATAGTAGAAATTGAAATTGTAACTCAAATGTAAATATAGAATTTGAACTTGTAAAAAGTGAAATCAAGATATGCAAACCATGGAAGGAATACACTTATTTATTTTGCGGAGGGAATTCTCTTGTCCCTTGTTTGCAGTTGGATATTTGGAATTTATTTTTGAAATTTATAAACAATTGGGGGTGATCATTCCTCAATTGTGCTGAAGGATAAGCTAGATTAATGAGTTCATACAACCTAACACCAAATATGAGGTAGATAGAGAAGAAGAGGTAGGTATCACATTACCCCATGAAGGAAGAATATTGTGTATCAAATTTTGTAGAAACCTTGATATCTTCCCCTTTGAATGAGGATAGGAAAGACTTCCTACGAAGGATTTAGCTTCTTCGATATTTTCCATAACCCAGTACCACATCATAGTAGAAATATCTAGGCCCAATTTTGTATATATAAACACAAATTATAAAAGAGAATGGGTTCCCCCATGCTCTCCCTATATGTCACACATTTGAGTATGAGTGTGTAGGATTTTAATTGATGACGGAGAAGGAGACTTGTGCCCGCAAAACCCTATATTTTGTAACCAAAAATGAGTATTGAAGTGTGAGAATTGAAATATTCATGACCCTATAAAATTATCTAAAATCTATCATCTAAATATGAGATTATGCCAAAACTTGTATCCTTAAGTTGAAATCTAAAACTGTAGAAAATCCCAGTGCAACTTCCCCCATGGCTAAAACATATGGTAGGGTCAAGAATGTCCATATAGTTCTAACCATTCTATATGGTTTTGAACTTGTTCAATATTTTTAGAAAGTTTATGTATCTAGGGATGTTTTTGAGGAAATGTACCTTGTGAAACTTGTGCCTCAATCCAGAAGTCTACCTATAGATGTAGAATATATCCCAATGATTTCTCCCCTTTTGATTCACATGTGATAAATCATTTGGGCATGCATCAAAAAAGAATAGATGTGTACCTATGAATTATATGTCTAATAATTTATAGAAGGATGCAGAATATTGAAATGGTGGCCACCTTTAAGAATATGTACCTACAAAAGGGGTTTCACATGGTGGATACCATGACATGTAAAGAAACGAGCAACAATATCAATAGTAGCAATAATGCATGTATAATAGAACAATTAGATAGATATATATCAGTAGTTAAGTGAGTAGGTGAAGCAATAATATGCGAATAAGAAGTCACATCAAGGAATCAAGCCACAAACATGGGACACCCAGGATGTCACAAGACAATTAAGGCATGTAGTCTATATACAAGAGAAGCAATGTCATGTAATAAAGGCATAAAGCCACAAACAAGGGACACCCATGGTACTACAAGACAAAAAGTCACTCATACCACATAAAATGAAGTAGATAAGTAGTAACACAAACAAGTATCAATCAGGCATAGAAAATAGTGATGTCAAATAGTGATAAAAGCATCATAACAAGTAATAAGAAAGTACATGAAATTAGATATGTCATCATTGTAAAAGACACATGTGTTAGTCTTGTTAGCTCAAAAGATAACATGTACACAATATATGTTATCAAGCGTAAGAAGGAAACAAAAAGGAACTACAATGAAACAATAACACCTATATAGTGTGGAGGGATTCCCCCAAGAGAATAATGTGAGGAACCAAGCTAGCTCTTATCATTGTGTAACACTCTATATATGTCCTTCATCATGCTCAATATACCTTGTGAATGCATTTGTGTAAGGAGTAGAAAAGATATGTTATCAATCAAACCATAGTGACAAACAACATATGTAATGTAAAATGTGAACAACTCAAGCTATGTGTATAGGTCCTGGGTTTGGTATTTTTACAAATGTGTATGTTTTTTGTGTTTTTAATTTAGCTATATATAGAGAAAGGGATAACACAAGAGTTATCCAAGAAGAGTCTTGATTAGAGGGAAAGATGAACCTAAAATAATAAAGGATGTGTAGACCTCAAATATGGCATAGTATGTGTAGAAACTATAGAGTCATAGCATGATAGAAAGGTGAAGAGGGATAGACTCATTAGAAAAGTATGGGTAGAGTGCTTTGAATTGGGATTTGTGATTAGAGTATAGTGTCAAAATATATTGCAATTGATTGGAATTAATTTTTGATTTATGCTTGAAACACATTGTAATTAAAGAGATGTGATATAGTGTGTGATTATTAGGGATAGTATTAGTAGTATTTGAAACATATCGGAAACATTTCCCCTACCAAATTATGTAAGAGAGTATACAAAGCAAGGAAACCTATTCTTGGAAAATAAGGAAGAGATATCTGCATATTCCCTAGGTATTTTGAGAAGGGATTATCCATTAGTGTATTTATCCAAAGAGTGAATATCAGGTGACAATTGAGATACCCACTAGAAATAGTATGTCATGAGCAAAAATAATACTAGTATCTCAAATACAATGTTATGTGCATGAATGTTTGTTTCATTGAATTCTTATAAATCTGACAAAAAGGTGCTACCATAGGAACTCATTAAGAGATGATGAGTTAAATCCACTTGGGATTTATATGTGTCCACTTGCATAGTTGTGCACTTGGTAGTGAGACGGATAAATATCATAAGCATTTACATGTGTAGTGGGAGACATATGTTTGAGGGAAGGAGGATCACCATCATCCTAATCATCAAGAAAATAATTTGTACATTTAGAAATATTATCATCAAAAATTGATCCATCATGTTACTATGAATTCCCTAGGAATAGTAAAGTAGGTATATCTATAGAATTCATTTTTTTGTTTCCCCATGATTGGCTTGTGCATTCTCTAAGTTCTCGAGGTGATGTGTAATTGTTCTTGCTTGAGTGGTATTTTCATCATTTTGTTTACACATTAGTAGGATGTGATTTTCTCACTAAGAATGGATCTTCGAAGGAGGTGTTGCATTTTTATCCTCTTTGTGAGTATATGAATGTAGTATCACATTATGCTCATCTAATATAGTTTTATTTTTCACTACCCATTGGTATTTTAGGACTTGAGATGTCCGTTAGTTCCATGATAATTAAAAAATGGCTGACCTTATATTTTTTCAAGTTGATAGTGGGGATAGTAATCATAATAAATTGATTAGGCGATTATCAACTAGCTCATATAGAATATCATGTTTTCTATCATTCTTATAAAACCAAATAGGTTCTTTTAGATGTGAGTTGCCTTAGTGTTAGAGATTGATCTTGTGGAACATACACATTGTTACCTCTATGTAGGACTTTAACTTTACTTGTGATCTGTAAAATCTCTACTTTGGAATTATTCAAAGAATTGCAATTAAACGTTGTTGTTCTACTTTCGATTTAGGAAATGACATCTATAGTTAGTGAAAGCATTTTCTTATGCTTTAAAACCAATAATTGCAGAGAAAGGAAATAATATAAAACTCATGAACACCAACAATTTTATCCTGGAAACCTCCAGAGGAGGAAAACCATTCGAGAAGGGAAAATGCTCTTTCTTCCCACTTTTATTGGAAAATTCAAATAAGAAGTATAGAATTTACAATAATTATGAAAGAGAAGTAGATAATATCTCACACTTCCTCCCAATTACTTGTTTTCTCTACCTCAAAACACCTTTCTTCTACAAAAAAATTTCCAACACTAAGAATTCCTTGCTCACTTGCTTTCATGCTTTGATGATCAAATCTCTCCTTCCTAATTGTATTTATAGCCTTTCCCATCTCCTCCTATACACTAGAGGATGGGAAAGGTCATGGAAGATAAGATACATGAACAACCCTTTTAATTTATGACTTTTCGTTTCAAATTTTATTTTTCCGTCAAAGTGACAGGATCACCGCCTAATGCGGATCGAAATCACAAGGCCATCTATGTGGCTGGGTGGCGATTCTGAGAACCGCCGCACTAGTTGGGTGGTAGATCTATAACCACCACTCTACATATAATGGCGGTTATATTAAAATACAAACATAACCTCATTTTCTCCATTTTATTTATTGTTTCCTTCTTGTTGTTGATTGATCGATGAAGTAGAGTCATTTTAGATCCTTATGGATCACACCTCCCCTACTTAAGAGGCTTTTGGTCCCATAAAATATTAGTATGGGAATAGATGAGGAAATAATTCCCTCACTTTCTCCTTTGAGTACCACCAGGCCTACCTTGGTGTCTTCCCTTTCAGTCCAACCTTCCAAGACTCCTGCGGACCTCTTCTCATATCTCTGGCCTTCTGTCAGTACTACATCCTCCTATAATTCACCTCATGAGTCCAAGATGCAATCCTCAATGGAAGGTAACAACTATAATCCTTTATCTTCATCAAGAATGGATGGCTCATATAGGTACAAATTATCACAATTCACTACTGATTAAATCCACATAAATGGTGGAAAATTAAGCCGAAAGGCATTTTCTTCAACTTGCTCCAATATTGTGAAGGGTTCATATCATAGCATAATCATCCTCCTTCCATCTTAACCACTCATCATTCTCTCTTGCAAAATCTTGAGGGAGTTCAGTCATGATTACTCTACCACTACCCAAGAATGTGTCAGATGTCGCCATGTGTTTCCCTCAATCGAGTACCTTAAAAAGCATGTGTCAGCTAATCCTTAACAACCTAAACTTCTTATCCTTTCATGATAATTGTATTAATGCCTTGAATATCCTTTCCTTAAGTCATAAGTCTCTATGGATTATCCACATCAGTATCTGGGTCACTTTTTTGTACGCTTCCTATGTGTGTATTTTCCTATTGCCCAAAACTTACTAAGTCTCGAATCCATTCTGCCCAGGCAAGCCTTTGCACCTCTCCAAGAATTACTTCTGTGCATGCCTTCGCACCTTGCTTCTACGTGCCACAAGGCTTCATGCCTTAGGTACTTAGTTACTTTTAGGGGTCCAACATCACCCCACACTAAACCGCTTGCTATCCTAACAAACCTCTACACTTCCCGAACAAAAATTCTTGTCAACCAAAACCTGCGAGAGTAAGAATGTTACTCCAAAGAATAAATAATAGTGGTAGACAAAGAATCTAAGTAAAAATTGAATAAATGGGGGTAATGCTACACGACCAATTAAAGGAGTTTAGGGAATTCCGTGTTTATCTTATCCTTCAATTTCTCCCAGGCCTTCAATTTTGATAAGGTCTTTCCTGGTGCTTCACCTACAATACTGGGCACCTAGTCTAGGGATGATTTCTTCCACCTTCCCTTTCAACGTGTTAATGTCCATCCCTATCTCCATGCAGACACCCTCAAACTCATCCATCCATTCAGTGATGGAGTCTCGAGAGCTCACCGATTCTAAAATCCATCTTTTCGTTGCTTTGTCTTGATTTTCTCCTTCTGGGCCATGGTGTTAACGACCAACTATGTGCACTCCGCCTTGTCGATGGGGATGGTCTCCTATAAAACTTTAAGGGATTCCTCTTCCTCTGTCACCTACACGTCAATAATTAGATCACATTTTCTATAGCTATTGAAGCCCCTATCCGCTAGTATATTCACCTCCTTGAGTTGGGAGAGCAAATCTTCCAACTTTGTGATCCGAGGATTTAATTACGACCTTGTTTTCTTCATTCTCCTTTGTGATCTCTGCAGCTGTGGGGCCCATCATCCTTGATATTAACGAGTAATATCCCCATGATTTCCTCAAGGTACTCCATCTCATCCCCATAATCGTTCTGGCCTGGCTCACCAACGCCGGACATTTTCCCAAAATGTTTTTCACAAGGGCACTAGCTCGTCATACTCCTCCTTCATCCGTGCATGTTCTCCCCTTAACCCTTGCACAACCTATCTATTTCCTTCTCCTTTCTCTTCCTTTATGTGATCAAGGTCCGAACAATTACCCCTATATTCATATTACGTCATATTACCTCTGAAGTAATATTTTTCAATGCATTGCATGCCTTCTCGTTTATTAGGTGGTTAGGATCCACCACTTTGTATGTATCTCCTCCCTTCTTCTTTAAGTGAATGGTCTCGATCACATGATCATTGACCTCAAACTCAGGTTCCTCGGCATGGCAGTGCATGCTCCAGCTAAGCATCTTCCTAGTCCTAGGCACACCCCCATCTTGATCCATCAAATCCCAACCATGCAAATTTTCTGGTGGGAGGGTGGCCTGAATCTTACACGTAAGACCTTCATGGGGTCATCCACGAAGTCCATGTGTGGGGACATAGGTGTCCACTTATTCCTTGTAGCTTTCTCTTGGTTCTTTTCTTCTTCACCCTAAGGGTGAATCCCTTATCCTCCTTTATAGTAAAGGAGTCCCCTTTATCTCCCTTTGGGTTGGCATTTTGTGGTGTAGCGGCCCCATGCGATGGACTCTTCTTATCCCCTATAAAGTGTTCTTCTCCTTCTTCTCATGCCTTTCCTTCATCTATGGTTTCTGCCTAAACCTCCTAACCCACTAGTTTTCTTCCAATTCCGCTTTGAAAGTGGTGGGGTATTTTTCCTCTCCTTCCTCTAGCCTATTGTGGGGCTTGATGTGTCGGGTGTCTTTTATCTCTTTTCTTCAGGATCTTCCTTCTCTTTCTCCTCCTCACACCTTTGCAATGAAGCCTTAACATCACCCTGTGCCGAACTACCGGCACCTTTGCTACCATTCTTTGCATGTAGTATTTCCTCTTTTTGGAGGTATCTAACCTTCCTTCATCTTGTTCTTCTTCCTCTTCCTCTTCCTCCTACACTACTTTCATGGGTAGGATTGGCATCTCCCATGGCTTTGGAAAGGGAGAGTCTATAACTTCCACCTCAATCCTCCTTTTTTTTTAGGGCGCAGCTACACGAACACCCAATGGACATGCCCCTTGATGGTAACACTTGACTTGTGGGTGTAAGTCTAGAAAATCTGGTTCCAAAACTTTGACGTAGGTAGGTTAAATGGCATAATTTTATGCAAAGCATGCAACGTGTGGACATGTTATTAGCTAATTTTGACTTCGTAAAATTAATAAACATGGAAATTTTGAAATTTTCCAAAAGTGTTACTTTGCGTGATTTATCGTCCTTGTCACGATCGTCTCATTTTTTTATCGTTATGATTTTGTTATGTTTGTTTGGTAAGAAATCCTCCCCCAAGTCATAAACTACGTTAATATTATTAATTAATTTTAATAAAATATTAATTAATTAATATTTAATAAAATATTAATTAATTTATCACCCTTTATTTGATAAAATCAATTTTATTAAAATTTGGGGTTTTTAATTAAATAAATATTAATAGAATATTTTTTAAAGTAATCGATAATTTTTTATTTATTGCTGAGGAAAATTAAGCTTCTTCCAATTGTCGGGGATGCCAAATTGGCTTCCCGTACCCAGATTTCCCCTTTCCTGGAAAATTCATCTTATTTCCTTGCTTGTTGGATTTCTTCTACTGATTTCCAATTCAACTCGTTGGCAAATAGGAAAAAAATCTCTTGATTTCCCACATGGGGAAATAGAATGGGGATTGTCACCCACCTAGCCATTTCCACTGGTAGATGGTTGTATTTTTCCCACTTTCCCCTGGTAATTAATGCCACTACTTGGGAAAGAGGGAATTAGTTATTTCAACGGGAAGGGGAAATGGTTACGAGGAAAATTCTTTAATTCTCGTAACCATTTCCCTGTGAAAATAGTTGGAAGAAGTTTTGTTCCTTACTCTATTTAATTAATTTATTCATTTTATTGCTAAATTGTTTGTTCGAAAGAAATAAAGAATACCAGTTTACTGTGAATGCAATTGGGAGAAGATCCACGCATGCATAAGAACACAAACTACGCGCCGAGAGGTAGCTAACCGTCCACGGAGGAGGAAGAAGAGACCAGTCCATGTGTGGGAGAAAGGAAATCGGGACAGATCGAAAAGAAATTTTCTTGTTTTAATTTTTTCTCTACAAATCCCCACGTATTCATTCCACCAAGAAAAAGATTACATTAGCTATTAGATAACAAAGCTACCACGCCATTTTTTTGGAGGAATACACATTATGAAGGAGGAATGACAAAATTCTAAAAAAATAATAATAATCCACACATTTATCCATCAAAGAAGGATGACCACGTGTAGATAACAACAAAAGGGAATTTAGTTTGTTTTATTGAGAAATTTTTGTCTTCATTGAAGCTCCACACATTGGTCTTAGGAGAAAACAAGAACCTTGGCAAACCACAAAATACAACTCATTAAAATTTGTTTTTGTTTATTTTCTTTTGCTTGGAGGAGACCACCTAGGAGAAAGCAGAGAAAATAGTCCAAAATAGGAGCAATATCCACACCAAGGAGAATCACCACGCTGCCAAACAAGGAAGAAAGCAATCCAATAACCAGAATTCAACAAGCCACACATTGGGAGAAGGGAGGAAGATAGAAACAAAAAGGAGATTTGTTTTGTTTTATTTTCCATGCAGAAGCAAAAAAAAATGCATTTGTTTTGTAAAAGGAAACAATCTACACAACTAACAGAGTTTCCACGCATGGGGGAAGGAAGGAGAACAATCAGAATATTTTTTTGTTTTGAAGGAAAGAAAATAGTTTAAATATCCACGCATTGGATAGAGCAACACACTTCCTCGCATTCGAAAGAGGAAAGAAATAGTTGTTTTGAAGGCCACACATTCAGAGATCAAGGATAATCATCCATGTAGCTAGGTTAATAAAAATAAGAAAGTTTTGGATTACAAAAAGAGCCCACGTATTTGCATAAAAAGGAGAATTCACGTGCCAAAGACAGGAATAAGAAATTCATGCAGAATTAAAACAATATTCATGCATTTTCCTTGACAATAGTTGCACACAGTTGAAGAGAAGTCACGGTTCACACATGCAAAGGAAATATTGCTCATGTACTTCCAAAAACAAAGAATTATAATCGATCTTGCGCAAAGTCATTAAAAATCGAGAGAATTTATTTTTTTAAAATATTTTCAATGCATTGGTGAGAAGTATTTAGGATATTCAAAAATATCACGCATTCAAATGCATTACCAATGTATATCGGCATAAAGGAAAATGAATTTAATGAAGAAGATGATAAGATGCGGAAAGAATGTGTCATGGGTTGTGTCTGATGAAGTAATCGATTTCGGAGCTCAATATCTCGAAGCTGAGTGATTTTTGAGAAGAACGGTTTGTTTCGTTGAATTCTTCTCATCTTCATGTAATTTTTTTCCAAATTTTAAACTAACAACACCTCATTTTATATTTTTCATCAACCCAAGAAAACACAGTTTACTCAATTTTTCCACATGCGCAGATTTCAGCTTGGTGGGAGGCCTACTTTGAGAATCCATATCTCGAGCCTAGATGATCCTCGAGAGAAATAGTTTGGTTCATTGATTTTCCCACATTCATGTAATTCTTTGATAAAATTAAAATGTACATCAATTTGTTTTATATTTTTCATGGAGTCAAATAAAATGTAGTTTGCATGATTTCACTGCCTTGTGATTTTCGACTGTCAAGGAGACTAACTTTGAGGGGCAATATTTTGAATTCAGAGGATTTTCAGGAGAAAATATTTATTTTTTTGAATTTTTCTCACATTCATATGTTCCTTTGCCAAGTTTTAGATGCCCAGGGTGATGTTTGATATTTTTCCTAGGCTAAAAAAGCGGGAGTTTCGGATTTTACACCTACATTTTCCTAACTTGATTTCATAAGAGTCAATTTTGACCTTTAACATTTAAGCGAAAATGTTAGTGGGAAAAAAACCATTTGACATGCAAACTAGTGGTACCTTAATAGACTCCCTAATTTAGTGAGATCTTCTCATAACAAGATTTTTTATTTTTCCCAGGGCAGTTTCAGAGGTGATTTGTTCAGTTTTGAAGTCACGAAGGTAATAGCTGAAATCATGTTTTACATCACAATCATGTCATCTTCAAAAAAACTATGTTGCGATATGGATTCCATGGCATTCTACTCACCTCGGCGCTCCATTCTCGAGTGCGAGAACATTTTCGATACCAACATGGGACACGTTGACGTAAGTTGATCTGCAATCACATATCAATCGAAGGAAAGTCACAATTTTCTTGACGCTTGTTTTGAATTGGTCATCACTTACATGGATTCACCATGAAACTTGCACAGTGTGGTGATTCAACTCCAATGGCCCCGAAGCGGAAGTAACCTTTGACTTCCTCATTATGCGGTAGAGGTTGTAGCCATTGGTAGAGGTCTTTTTGGAGTCAAAAGCCATGGTTATCGACAAAGATCGATAATGGGAGAAGCTTGTCTACATCAATTTTCTTCACTTGATCATTATGCGGATCTATTCATCGACAAACCAAGACCAATGATAAGTATAATTGTGTGAATCATCAAGCAAGGTCACATCATTCAAGTGTGTCCATATCATCTCTTAGTTAGCAGTGGGTGCAATACTTCATCGGCCAGTATTAAAGCTGGAGAATTTTCTAATTGGATGATCATGAGTGGATCAAATGACAACACTTCGTGATGGTGAAAAAGACAAAAGATATAACTCCAGGAACTGAATTGCAATTTTGGCTCTTGGAAGATCTTCTCAATGGTGAAAGATCAAGAGTTAGATTTTGACAAGCCAAGGTGGCGTAACGACTACGGTCTCACGACAAATGAATAATTCACCATGGAAGGCTATTCAAAGCATGTGGAGAATTGTGTGTAATTTTGAATGCGAATATGAATGAAGAAAAACTTTCTCACACCAGGATGTTGCTCAAATGGAGGGGTGGATGAATTGCTCAAGTTTCAAGCTCGGCTCTCTTGTCATCGGAGGATTTGAAGCACGATCAATGAGTTCATTCTCATACGACTAGGATAGGTGGACTCTTTGCCCAATGGATAAGGCACTGATCATAGGTGTCTTGATCTAGGTGGTGCATTATTGAATAGGATGTCTTTATGTGTGTGTCCAAGTCATTTGAGTGGGGTCCACATGTAACCATTGCTTTTTGTTATAAATATGTATTTTAAAATGGTGTTATTATTGAACTCATGTTTGGAAAACTGTGGATAACTTAAGTGATTTCTATTTTTAGTTGTTTTTAATAAAATTGGTTGAGAAAGTCAAAGTCACTTAAGATACCCTATTTAAAGTTCATGTAGAACCCTAACTACTATATAACCAACTTTTGGGTTATAAAAGGAAGTCAGGGGCTCATTTGTAAAGGTGAATTTGAGAGAGGAGAAAAAATACTTTTGTATGCAAGCTTTTACTTCAAAGAAAGAAAGCGTGTTCTTTTGAGAAGACATTTTGGAGTTAATGAAATATGAACTTTGTGTCTCATCATTGTCTCTTATAGCATTTGATGTTCTTATGTTCATTATATGTTAGGGTTTGAATCTTGCATGAAAATATTGTCTTGGATCTTATTTTCAATGCTACTAATATGTTGTTCTAGTTCACATTGATCAAGCTCTGATTATCTACTTACTCACATGTGTTCCCTTTTACTCATTCTCGTTTAGCTGATGCAAACTCTATTTTATTTATGTTAGTTATTTATTGTTCTTCTCCATGCAATATTAGGCTTTGCTTTTACCTAACTCTTGCATGTTCCTTCCATTCATTCCTTTCCATTCCTTTCATTCATTCCATTCCATCTTTCTCATTCAAATTTATTTCCATTTATGTTCCAAAACATCTCCCACATACAATTTTGAATGTACAGTGTAAATATAGTTTTCATTTTCAATAAAGGTAGCCTCACCTTCATTGAGGAGGGACTTCGTTCCCACACCGTTACATGTCATTTTCATGAGTGTAAATCCATATGCTAAAGGACATCAACATCCACCTTATCTGCATCAAAAATCAAATTTTGCACATCCTTGATCCGGTTGATGGTGCACTTCATATATTTGGTTGTGAATGCGAAGGGGAGTTTACACCATGGCCCCATTTCTCCCTTGGCCATCATAAACTTCACTAGACATAAATTTTGGGTAATGACAAATTTTACCTTGTCTCCAACAACTTATGGTAACTCGTGGGGGATGCACCACTCATTCTCAAAAGCTTTGCACAAATGCTTGAACCATTTATTCATCTGAGCCTTGTAAGTGCTCGAGATGGTCCCATCGTAGGTGAATTTTGTGAATTGGACTATAGGGGACGTGTACACAAGCGAGTGGACCCAAATTTTCTCATTTGGTCCATCTGGGATACCAATCTCCCAGAACATGATCAATAATAGGATGGAGCCCCAAGTGATCTTTGCTCCTGCCTTGTTCTGTACCTACGCCTCTTTGATAATGTCATTCAAAATGAATTGGGAAAAATTGTAGTGTGCCCTCTTGGATACCCTATAGGCCACATACAGGAACCTTCGATTAATGTTTGTCACCTTTTTGATGCACCTAATTTATAGCTAATGAGTCGAGAGGTGACTCTCAACACTTTGGGTCTAGGAAATCTGCAATTACCTATGCCCTACCCCCTTTCTTATAGTTTAGCTTTTTACCAGCTCCTCAATCTTGGCAGTGGCACATAAATCAAGTATCATATCCTCTCCAGGTGTTCCATGAGCTTGTAATTATCTCGAATCAAATGTCATGTGATCCTCCTCATTATTCCCATGAAGTAGAATAAATCTTCGTGCACCCGTGACATTAACCACCTGAAAAAAAGGTAGGTTTAGAAAAAAGGGCAGCTCCCATAGCTACAAAACTCCAATCTTTTACAATGCTTTGAGTCGTCAACCTTAGGGTTTCCGATCTCGTCCATCATCGGAGTGTCGACACTAGGTCCACCCGCATCAGCTTTTCATTGTCGGATGTTCTATGGTTGTATTTGCTGATCTTACATTTATATAGCTTCGAGCTCTAATTTTTGGCCTTAATAACTCTAGGAGGGTACTACATCTCCAAGTAGATCTCCACGAGATCCTCCTTTTCCACCACTGGTTTCTTTTTCCGATCCTTATTTGGTGCCATATTTATTTCCTTCTTCATTCATGCCCTAGGTGTTATGTTTCTTTCTTTTGACTACCCTAACTCGACAACTTCCCCACTTCTCTTTCATGCCACCTTCTTCCTGCTTTGTTGTCTTCTTCCCTCTGTGCTATGTCACAAGATTTTACTACAACTTTACACCATTCCATTGGTTCGTGATAGTACTTCACGTCGCTCTTCTTCAAAAACCTTTGTCACACTTTGAGCTTGGGAGCACAAAATAAATTCTCTAAGGCAAAGTAGTCAAAATGACTATTATTATCTCTTATTTATACTTTATCGATGCCTTAGAGTTCCTCGATCACATTTCCTAATGTCATTTTTGATAAATTTCTTTATTTCACTTAAGTTAACTTCGGTGACTTCCCCTTTCACTTGAGCTATAACCTTCTGGCACTCCAATACTACTAAACTGCCATATACCTCCTTTGTGTGTGTTGGTGTGCCAAAGTACATAACCTCTATGTCATCTACTAAGTAGTTTCCCATGGTTCTACCTTCTTTTCATTATACAACATGATCCTTCCCTTCTTTGTGGTCTTTAGATTCTTTTAATCCCACCTTCATAACCACATGAATTTACGCACCTTAGCCATTACATTTCTCGTTCTTCTATCTTCATGTTAATTTTTCCCACTTTGTTGAAGTTGTTGTCAACCCCGTATTTAATATATCTGCTACTTCACCCCACAAAAAATATGTGTGGTCCCTACTATGCGTAGAACCTCTTATAATGAAATTAGCAATACCAGCACACCAACATGTAAAACAAAGCCAAAAATGACGACAAAGGAAACAACCAAAAGGACTAAAATAAATCTAAACTAATTGGCAAAACTACCTTATTTTTACTACACAAAAGCCTTATTTATAGTAGGGATTGACCTACTCCCATTGAAATAACACAGTAACCTTGTCCCATCCAGGTGATTGTAATCGGCACGCACTTAAATCGAGGATGTACGAGATGATGTATGGTCCTAACCAATGGACTTTCAGTTTCTAGGATGGCACAAAAATTTAGAGTCATAAAGCAAGACCATCTACCCAAACTCAATTTTTTTTTATATGAAAATCATGCCATGCTTTTTTCATTCCTTCTTAGTCTTCTGACTCCACCTAGCAAGTGATCACCTTTCATCCAACTGCATTAAATTTTCCATGTACTCATGTAGTGCTTTCTCGTTAGCTAATCCTCTTGCACGTAATACATAGAAACGGTAGCATAAACTCTACTGGTAAAAAAATTCCACTCAAACACCAATTGAAATAGTGTGGCCTTATTCAATCTCTTGTAGGTTGTCCTATATGCCCATAGTATGGTTGATACTTTATCATCCCAATCTTGTCTTCCCACATCAAAAATTTTGGTCAACATGTGACTCAATATCTTGTTAAATGCCTCAACAATTCCATTAGCTTGGGTGATAAGGGGTGATCTTATGATGGGCCCCATGAACTTTGCTAAAAAATCCTAACCATCTCATTCTAAAAGTGTGTGCCTCTATCACTAGTTAGGCTTAAAGGACACCCATACATTTTGATTATATTTTCCCATAGGAATCTTGTTATTGTGGTTGTTGTGAAATCCTTCGTAGGCACTGCCTCCACCCACCTTGTTAAATAATTAGTACAAGTAATGATATAGTTCAAACTAGTCCTTCGCATGGTAGGTGAAATCAGTCCTAAAAAATCAATCACCCACTTCTCAAATGGTTTTGCACTAGCTATCGATATCAAGGGAATATCATCTCTTCTTTTGGGTTTTCCAAGGCACTCGCAATGGTCACAAGCCTTACAAAACTCAATAAAATCCTGGTAGATGCTTTCCCACCAAATCCATGTTATTATAATATTTCGTGCAGTGGCATTCCCTACATAGTGTCCTCCTTCAATCACATGGTGTGCTTCCTCCATGATTAAAACGTACTCATGTTGTAGCACACACACCAGCATAAACCCTCAACGTGGTCTAGCTTGTATAAGTCTCCACTAATTAACATGTAGGGTGTGGTATGTATGGCTAATTGCTTCTTTTATAAAGTCTTCATTCCCTCCAATGCCATACATGTTTTGAGAAACACAACAATATATTCTAATTTAGAGGGTATGTGTTGCTGACCTAAAAATTTGTGCATCTAGCATTGTATCCTCAATGCTCTGCGCATCCTCCCCTAAATCAATCCTTGATAAGTTGTCAAGTCTGAAATTACTCTTACCCAGTTTGTCAATGACTGTAAACTAAAATTCTGTAAACAATAGGACCCACCGCCATATGCACCCTTACAAAATGGGATTGTTTACTAAGTACTTCAGTTCCATGTGGTGCGTGTAGAATATAAAGGGTGTTTCCAGCAGATACTTCCTGAATTTGTGTAGTGTGTAGATCATTGACAATGCTTCGTACTCAGTAGTAGTATAGTTTTTCTCTATTGGTGTTAACTTCCTACTATCAAAACACAAGGGGTGGTCAACAATTCCTTCTCCAAGTTGTGCTAAGATTTCCCCAATCACCATCCTGAAGCATCAACATGTAAATGGAATGGATTATCCCAAGAAGGAAAGCATAATATGGGTGCGCAGTGATAAGTTTATTCTTGAATGTGTCAAACGTCGTCTTTTGCGCCTCTCCCCAATGGAATGTACATATGTCCTTCAACAATCCTTCCATTGGTGCAAAGATTTTGGCATATTCCCTTATAAATTTTTGGTAATACCTTATATGCCCAAGGAATCTGTGCACTATGCTTTGGCTGGTAGGCTCCCCCAATCCAACAATAATAGAAACATTGGTAGGATCCACCAAAACCTTCCTTATATATGATATGGCCCAACAAGGTTCTAAATGGAGTAGTGAAGAGACATTTCTTGATGTTGAGGGATATGTGCAACTGTCGGCATCTCTCAAACATCAACCGCAAATTGTCACAATGGTCTTTCACTAGTCCATACATTGTCCAGTCATCAAGGTAGACCTAAAGGAACTTATGGATAAAATCCTAAAATGCAGACCATTATGCGTGAAAACACAACAGGCACATTCTTCAATCTAAAAGGCATGATTGTGTAGGAAAATCTTCCCCACTCAATGGTGAAAGTTATCTTTTCTTGGTCCTCCTTTGCAATCCTAACTTGATTATATCCCAAGAAGCCATCCATGAATGAATAGATCTCACACCCAACTACTCCTTCCAAGATTTCCTCGGTGAAAGGGGTTGGAAAGGGATCAATGACACATACCACATTCAAATCCCTATAATCAAAACAAATCCTTATCCTCCCATCCTTTTTAATGCTTATGATAATTGGGCTTATCCATTATGATTCCTCTATAGCTTCAATGATTCTGATGCGATCATTTTTTCTATCTCTTCCTTGACCTAGACACATAGATTTGGATTCATTATGTAAGGTATCTTCCGAATCGGGCATGCTCCCTCCTTTAGTTTGATCCATATCTCTCCCAAAGATTAGTGAGCTCCTTAAGCTCATGGTACTGCGCGAGAAATAAATCGTGAAATTCACGCAACAAATCAATGATCTTTGAAACCTCCTTTGTAACAAATAGTCCCAAATAGTAGCCTTCTTAGGTTTCATTTATGAGCCAATGTTAACTTTATATGTTTTGAGAGGTTCATGGTAGGTGTGTGCTTGCTCATTAGCACTATCTATTACCTCGCACGTACCCATAGTATGGTTAACATTCAATTTCTCCACTTCCTCGCCATCTATCACATAGACCAACTTTCCCTTCTCTTTCTCCATGCATGCACACTCAAGTTGTATCTCCTCTAATTCTTCCTCATTAGAGCACACTTATAAGCTAAGTTCACCTAATAATTCTAGTATTCTACCATCCACCATGGAATTTTCTCCCATAGTTAGGTGTTTAACAACTTGCAATGCCTCATTCACCAATGGCTTAGCAATTTGATATTCAAAGGTTTGAATTGATTCATCTGTTAACTCCCGCCAGTTCCCTATCTAACAGTGTAATTCCAAATGAATTTACCATGCATGTGTATAGCCTTGTAGTGTGCAATATAACTTATACACCTAGAGGGAAGGAGGTAAAGCCTCTGCACCTTCCATCCAAATCCTCTCACACCCCAGACGTGGTGAGGCAAATCCTTTCCCATTATAGACACAAAGTTTAGTGGGCGTGTTGTTCTTGAATAATCTAATAGAGAGTGTAATCCTAACCTTGCACCACCCTAGGATATTTTCATGATACGTCATCCACCAATGTGTTACGGTTCTACACAAAGTGTAGACAAGCATGTTCCTTCTTTCAATCTCACATCTCCATTGAGCTTCCATGGCTTGCAAGAAAACATCAAGGTTACCGTCCCCAGTGTAGCTTGGTAACTGCTTCCCTCTCAGGCACCTAAGTGGGTGTGCCCTCATCACTCTTGTAATAGAGCCTCTTAATTACTTCCAAATTAACTCATAAGTCCCATGTGCCCAATTTTCACATGCTACACTAGTGGTATCACTCATAGATTGAGCGTCTTCAAACTGAATAACTCCTTCCATAGGATTAATCACCTTAGGGTCCCTGATAGTGTGCACATATATTCTATCGAGGACGTATTCTCCCAATGGCTCAATATATGGTGTTGACTTACCATCGTCTAAAGGGATAATCACTTATTCTTCCTTGTTCTCAAAACTTATGTATCCCTTATTGAACCGTAGGTCAACATAGTTCTTATAACACTAGGGGCACCCAAGAAATGCTGGAAAGTTGGCTGCCTCAGCTAGCGCCAAGACTTTTAAGTCTCAAGTGAATTTTTCCCCTTGGATAGTGATAATGGCGTTCTTCAAGACACCAATGGGCATCACCTTTGTCTTTATAGACATATACATCACATTTGAGGATGGCTGTAATGGGGCCTTCCCATTTAATTCCATGTGTCTAAAGTGAGAACATTAACCTTCACACTGTATCTATCAAAATATTTCTTAGGAGCCATTCATCGACTACTACATTCAAGGTAATCTCCTTATCATAATCAATGGTTTGAGGGGAAGGTTAGCATGCAATACCTGTCACTCATGCTCTCCTCTAGAATGCATTTTGTTTTCCTATAACAATTCCCCTACCAAAGGGATGATGTTCTCTTGCCTCAATATTTTACATATGTCCTTGACTTCATCTAGATCCTTCTGTGGATCCTCAGTGCTCTTCCTTTGCTTCAATTGTTGTGACTGCTCCTTTAGGCACTATATCTCTCCTTGTAGGCTTCTAATTACATCCATGGTCTCTGATAAACCTCTTTATAATGAGTAGGGTCTAGGAACTTTTCGTGCACCACCTATTCTCTTATCACTAGTGGTTTCTACTTTGGTATCTCCCTAGTGCATGCAGCCTCATCTCACATTGTCACTAGTACATACCTTCTAACTCTGAATTGTGTACCACCCTTGGCATCCATTGTGAGTCATCCTTCTTCATGCTTAACATTATTGCGCCTTTGTCCTTCCATTGTTGTTGGCTCATGTGTTCAAATAAATTTGGGCACTCCTCATACTTGTGCTTCTTTTCACACCAAGAACATTGTAACAGATCAAGGCATTCACGTTTATATTGCTTTGTAGACCCACAGTTGTAACAAGTTCCACACAAGAACTAACTTCTTCGCCTCCGTAGTTGCCTCAACACTAAATCCTCCATGGAAGCTTCTTCTATGGGCTCCTCCATCTGTATGCCCTTCATAGTGATAACCTTCGTCTTTGGAATTTTTTGTAATGTTGGTCTTGCGCACACCAATATCAATGACATCATGTATCTAGTCAATCAATCTACAATCCTCGATGTCATGAGTAGTGGAGGTGAAAATCATGTAATAACAAGACTCATTCTTACAGATCACACACATGGCAAAGTAGTGGACACCTACTTCCATCATGATCTTTGTGGAAAATTTCACAATCTACCATCATGGCACATACTGATCTCTAAGGACAATTGTCCTTCGTATTCCCCTCTACCTCACAATTCATACACCATAAGCCAATATGAGTCTCATGGGTTGAGTTCCCAAATATCTTCTTCAAATTGCTTTTCCATTACAATAATCTAGCTTCAAGAAAAGGACTAAAAATAATATCCACGCTTCCTACACCTTAGCACGTAGGGCATCCTCTAAGGCCTCACGTGGGTCTGCAGAAATTCTTGTGTAACAACACTCTCCTGAAAGGTGTTATTAATCCTCCAAAAACCATTGATCATGCTAAGAAGGATGAATATTGTAAGACAATTTTGTTAAGAGAGTTTTAAAATGTTTTTCACACTCCTACACACTCTCATCCATAGCTTATTGAATCTCCTTCAGCAAGCTAATGCTCTTATGTTCAAACTCAGAAATATGGAATTCAGCTAAAAAGGCATTATGCAACATAGTATAATCTACTATTGTTTGGTGGGGGTCATACTTCCGATACTAACTATGAACGCACCCTTACAACGTTGTTACAAACTAACTTTCCTTATGTTCCAAGGTAGTGATCCCCTTCACACACCATAGTAGCTCACATTTGTGTTCATGTTCTACATCATCTCAACACCTTTGTAGTCTAGTACATGCAAAGACATTTCAAAAAATACTTTATGAGGTTGTTGAGGCCATTTTCCACTTCATCTAGAACCTTGATTCCCTTCATTGTTTCCTCCACCACTATATCCACTAGATCCATTAAAGCACCTATTCATCCTAACCCACCCATCCACTAGGTCCACCAGTCCACTAGTTCCTATCCCATCTCTTGTAGGTGGGTAAGGGTCTGAAGTGGTTGTGCCTTGTGTCCCCATGTCATGTGTTGAACTGCACCAATAGTCGTGATATTGCACCGCTACCATATGTGTGTCTCGCGCCACTTCTAGATATGATACCCAAGCTTTATGCACCTAAACTTTTTCCAAATTTCATTCTAGAAAATATACCTCCTAACATAGGAAATGATTGTGCACCCATAGATGTGCCAATTGAAAATTTATACCTCCTAGGTGTTGATTGGTTACTTCCACCAATTCCAATTGGGTTAGTAATAATTATCTCTGGATTTGGAAAATTAAGCACTAGAGGTTGGTCACTAGGTGGATTCAGATGACGTTGATGGCTCTCCTTTCTCCAAGTGACAAGCTCTCATCAGAAGCTTAAGGGGTCTATCTCTTGTGCTTTCCAAGATGGGGTAGCACAGACTACTCAGGATCCACATCCTCTACGTGAACCTCAATTCCTTCCCATAACATCTACCTTCCATAAATACATCGCTCCTGCAACTTCTCTTTGTCTATCTAACTCCCTCTCATGAGCTTAATTATACTTGAGTTGTCTCTCTTCCCTCTCCTTTTCATCCGCAAGGTCCGCCATCTTCCCCACCCTAGCTACCTTTACCAGTACTCAAAAGAATCTTAGTTAGCCATAGGAAATACTTCCAAACTTAGTGTAATGATCATGATCTTTATATCTAAGGGGATAGCATGCAAGAATGATCCTCTTGGCTCCCTCAAGAACTCAAACTCAACAATCTTTGGATAGGAATATGTAGAAATCACATACTCCAAGGTGTAACTCGTCAACACTCTACTCCACCAATGATCAACAACATGTGTCCAAGTCAGATCAGCATCATGCAACCTCTGATACTCATCTTGGGTCCATACGCGAGATCTATAGTACCAGCTTGATCTAGATGCATACACCAAGATCCATTCATACAAATCCACTGAAAAACAACAAAAGAAGGTCTCATATAGCTCATGATATAGATGTTTCTCTACCCATTTACGTGCATCAAACTCAGGTCCATACTAAATCTCTTAGCAAACTCATCCTCTTTGATTTTAATCCATACTTCGACACTATCCAAGTTCAAGCACTCTATCATCACGCACCATTCTCACAACAGCTTCAAAACAGGTCCCAATAACGAAACCAAAATGTAGTCTCCATTATAACTATTTTTTTATCAACCAATCCCAGGCATGCCAACATATCATCTAGATTAGTCTGGAGCTCACCCAAGGCGTGCGAAAGCACCGAGCCCCTCCTTTATGTGAGCTTCATGAGAATGCTCCTTCTTTGCATGAGGATGTAATATAACTAGATAATAAGTGCATTCATTTATGGAATTTAAGATGTAAGCATTAACTCTTAACCAAATGCATTCCAAGCATAGATTAACATGATGAACTAAACGTAAGTAGAATCAAACCATGAATATCATCAGGAAAACCCATAACACACACATAAACATAAGGGAAAATCACATATCAAGATCCATCACATGAGTGTTTCAGAATCCCTTCATTATATTTATATGCCAAAATATGGTAGCCAAGATTACATCAAAAGAGTTCCATTGTTTTGAACTATTCACACTAGTAGATCTTACTTTACATCATAGAGCTCACCATTACACATTCATCACCCTCTCTCCTACTCCCTACCTATCCTTACTTAACTATATCTTGCTCTCTGAAAACCATCATACTCATAACATAATCATCCTCCTTCCATCTTAACCACTCATGATTCTCTCCTGAGAAATCCTGAGGGAATCCGGTCATTATTTCTCTACCACTACTCGGAATGTGCCGATGTCACCATGTGTTTTCCTTAATCAAGTACCTTAATCAACCATGTGCTAGCTAATCCTTAACAACCTTGAATCCTTATCCTTTCATGATAATTGTATTGATGCCCTAGAATATCCTTTCCTTGAGTCGCAAGTCTCCATGGCTTATCCACATCTATATCTAGTCGCTTTTCCATTCGCTCCCTATGTGCATCTTTTCCTGTTGCCCAAAACTTACTAAGTCCTAAATCCATTCTACCCTGGTGCGAGCCTTCATGCCTCCCCTAGAATTACTTCTGTGTGTCCCTTCACACCCTACTTCTATGTGCTACAAGGCTCCATGCCTTAGGTACTTAGTTACTTTTAGGGTCCAACACTACCCAACTAGTATGTCCAGGTGGATTTGCAGGTAGACATCCCAAGAATGCTTCAAATAGTGACTTCATAGTGGATGTGTGTATTGCCCAGTTGTAGGAATGTTGAATGTAGGCTAAGGACTCATCCCAAGTCCTTGGGTATTTATTGTTATACCCTCTGATCAACTGTACCAAACGTTTTGTTCACCACCTCTATCTATCCATCTGTCTATGGATGGAAAGGAATGCTCCTTTATAACCTTGTATCCATCTTGTCCCAAAAAGTAGTCCAAAACTTCCCCAAGGACTTAGAATCCCTATCAGAAACAATAGACTTTGGTAAGCCAAAATGCACCCATACATTAGCAAATAAAATATATGTTACCTCATGTGTTTTTACTATCTTTTTACATGTCATAAGAATACACATCTTACTTGAATCTCTCAACAACAACATAGATATAGTCATGACCGTGTTTAGACATAGGTAATACTCCTACAAAATCCATAGAAATGTCCTCTCACAAGTAGGTACTGTAAAGGCATAGACAAACCCTCCTTCCCAATCTTAAACTTGTTGGTAAAAAAATTTTACATCCACGTATAAATTTTTATACTTCTTCTTGCATATTGGACCAATAAACGTACCTTTACAAGTGGGCCAGGGTCTTACCAACACTGAAATGTTCCGTTACATTCAAGGTATGTGCTTCCCTCATCAATAGAAGTATTTCTTCTTTTAGCACACAAATCTTCCTCCATCAATAGAGAATCCCGTCCTTGAGATAAAAATCTTCAATCCCTGTCCTTTCAGCCCCGGGGACTCAACTACTGAAACCTCACCCCAAAGTCTTTGTCCTGGGCATATGCCTCTTTGTAATCTTCCTTCGTGAAAGGCTTGACCTGAGAGATGGTGGCCAATCAGGATATTTTATCCTGTGTAGGTGGCCTAAACAACATGTATACCACCAAGTTTGTACTACCATTCTTGTATTTGATCACCAAAGGGAACTACTGAAGGAACCCCATCCATTTGTAGTGCCTTGTCTTCTACAATTTAAATTTTTCTTGCAAATATTGAAGAGGTTTGTGGTCAGTGTGCACAATAGTTTCTTTACCCAATAGATAATGCTTCCATTTCTTAATGGCTTGAACTAGTGCATAAATTTCCTTATCATATATTAAATATCCTCTAACTATTGAAGTAAAGGTCTCATAATGATAACAAACTAGCTTACCTCCTTGTAGCAACACTGCGCCCATAACATAATCACTGACATTTGTCTCTACTTCAAATGGTTGTTACGAGTTTGGAAGAGAAAGTACTAGAGCATGACTAATATTTTATTTCAATAACTCAAAGGATTTATCTTGTTCCTTACCCCAATCAAAACCCTTACTCTTTGTGGCCATTGTGTGTAGAGGTGTTACAATTGTGGAGAATCCGGAATGAACTTCTGCATGTATTGTACTACTCCCACAAAAATCCTAGTCTCTGTGGCTCCCATTGGTGTTGGCTAGTTGGTGATGTCCTCCACCTTCTTCTAATCCACTTGTAGCTCTCCTCCTCCAACCATGTGCCCAAGATAGATAAGTGATTGTTTGGAAAATTCACATTTCTTCATATTGCATAGCAATTGTTTCTCCTTGAGAACTTGCAAGACTTGCTACAAATGAGTTAGATGTTCCTCCCATGTGGCACTAAAAATCAAGATATCATCCAAATAAACAATGAAATGTGAATCTATGAAATCTCTTAATACATCATTCATCAATCTCATAAATGTAGCGGGTGCATTACATAAAACAAATGTAAGTACTAACCACTCATACAAACCCTATTTTGTCTTGAAGGAAGTATTCCATATATCATCCTCCTTCATTTTGACTTGGTGATAACCTAACTTGAGATCCAACTTCATGAAGAATTTGGCATGTTGAAGCTGGTCCAAGATATTTTCTATGTGGGGAAGTAGATATTTGTTCTTTATTGTGATTTTGTTCAAAGTGCGGTAGTCGATGCACATCCTCCAAGAATCATCCTTCTTCGGCACCATCACAATAGGTGAACCACATGGTGAGGTGCTCGGATGTATCACACCTTGGTATAGCAGTTCCTAGAGCTTTTTCTTTACTTTAGTACTCCCCAACAATTATTTCCTATACAATCTGATATTTGGTAAAGGGGATTGTGGCAACAGCCAAATCTCATGCTCTAGTTCCCATTTTGAAGGTAACCCTCTTAGATCCTTAAAAGATTGAATAATACTATCTAAATCCTTTTTTCCATGGTTAGAAATATTTGAAACTTATACCCCATCTTGTTTATCTTTTAACAAAAGTAAACAAAAAGTATTAAGATTTTCCTAAATAAGTCATTTTGCTTGGTTAGCACTCACTATAGTCACATGTGTCTTACATTGGTGTGCTCGGATGTTGTAGTTGGTCCCATCCTTGACCCATATGTATCAGTTCTCCTTTCTCATGAATATAGCATCCTTGATATATAAGTAATGACTCCTAAAAACAGCATCCAATGCATCAAGTGGAATAACATCAACCTCTAATTCATCAATATACTAGGAATTGATCCCAAACTTGACCTTACATCTTTTTGTTACCTAAATTTCAACACCCTTCTTCACCCAACCCAAATGATAAGGGTGTGGATGATCGTAAGTCTCAAGACCAAGATTCTTTATAACTACTTCAGAAATCAAGTTAGAATGAGAACTAGTATCAAATAAAGAATTTACCTTAGTTTTCTTGATCTAGATTTTGACATGGAATAATCTAATCATCTCCTCTTCCTAGCTATCCATGTTGGTGGTTGTGCATCCAAGCCTCTCATCTACATCAGAGTCATTTTCAATTTCCACCCCCTCCTATCTTTACAACTATTATGGACTTCTTTGAGTCCTTGGTTCGGTTCTTCGGATGTAACTCTGGATGCAACTTCCAACATGTAGTGTCAGTATGACCATTGATATCATAGTTCTTGCAAAAATTCTTGGGATCTTTACAATTATTTAAAGTAGTGGCAATTTTTTTACCTTTCCCTTTCCACTTACCTTTGTTACTTGTTTTCCCATGTTCTTTCTACTGCTGATTTGTTGACTGCTCTGCCTCTCCTTACTTCTTCTCATCATCTATATAGTATGCTTGCACACACACCTTGTTGAGATCTTTGGGCTTTGTGGAGATGAATTTTCTTCAAAGGTGAGTGTGAATTCCTCCCAAGTACTTAGTCAGAATATCCTCATCCTCCAATTCCATATTCAGCAACATGGCCTACCTCAAAACTTCATAGTCTATTCCTGCACACTTTGACCATTGCCTTGTCTAAAATACTACCATTTAATCATTTGGTCAGTCTTATGGCCAATAGGATAGAATTTATCTCTAAGTAATTCTTTAAATTCTTTCCAAGATTTCATAATAGGATGTTTCTTCTTTTCACAAGTGGCTAGATGGGTTTCCCACCAAACCAGAGTGTGTCCCTCCATTTTGAGACATGCAAAGGTGATCCTTTGTGCCTCAGTGATGTTATGGATGCTAAAATAGACTTCTAATTATTTTAACCATTTATCAAGAAATTTTGCATCTACTTGTCCTTCAAAGCTCTTAATTTCAACTTTTGTTTCAACTTTAAAAGGAGCATGATCAGATTTTACCTTCTCTCTTGCAATTGAAGTCTCTTCTTCATGCTTTTCCCCATCTTCTTCCTCATCATGGCTTCTCCCTATGCCAAAATTTTCAGCTAGGCCTCGAACCACTGAGTCCATGGATTCTTTCTTAATAGAATCTATCTTCTACAAATCTACAAGTTCTTCTTGTCTTATAAACATCGTATCCATCATGGTCTCCAGCATCTCGATTAAATGGACTAAGTTATCTTCCTCCATTTTTCCCTGAATTCTATTTTTCCACTTCTTTGTAGAAATATCTGGATCACAAGGTAAAGTCTCTTCACTTTTAGATCTCGTCACTATCATACAAATCCAAGAACAAATACCACAGTCCTAGATACTTGTTAGCTATGATACCAAAATGATATGTAAACTCTCTACTCCATAATTTTTCATAGAATCACAATTAAACATTGTTGTTCAAATTTCAATTTAGAAAATGACAAATATAGCTAGTTAAAAAATTTGGTTATACTTTATAACCAATAATTTCAGAGAAAGGAAAGAATATAAAACTCATGTACACCAAAAATTTTATCCTGGAAACCTCCAGAGGAGGAAAACCAGTCAGGAAGGGAAAAACACTATTTCTTCCCACTTTTATTCCAACTCAAATAAGAATTACGGAATTTACAATAATTATGAAAGAGAAGTAGATAATATCTCACACTTCCTCCCAATTACTTCCTTACCCTACCTCAAAACTACTTTCCTCACAAACACAATTCCAAAGACTAAGAATTCCTTGCTCACTTGTTTTCATGCTTCTATAATAAAATATCTCCTTCCTTACATGTATTTATAGCCTTTCCCATGTCCTCCTGTGCACTCAAGGATGGGAAAGGTCATGGAAGAGAAGAGACATGGACAACCCTTTCAATTCTGGGATTGTTCATTTCAAATTTTATTTTTTCATCGAAAGTGAAAGGATCACCACCAATGCAAACCAGTGATCACAATACCGCCGCCTTCGGCTGGGCGGCGGCGGTTCTATATCCACTTGCTCTACACAGAGTGGTGATTCCATTAAAATACGAGACATAACCTCCGTTTCTTCATTTTCTTTACTTTTTCCTTCTTGGTGTTGATTGATCTAATGAAGTAGAGTCATTTCATATCCTTATGGATCAACTTGTATGAGCATATGGATCATGTATAACATTTATATATTATTTATTTTCAATAGACTTAGAACTATGTTGTCATGATGCGGAGAGACTTTATTGATATGGGCATTGGAAGAATCCTTAGATGTGTTATTACATGCTTAAGAGATTGTATTTAAGTATTTGTGACATGAATTTCAATTTAAAAACATGTTATAATGCTTGAATAGACTCTAAGAGAGCTTTATAAAAGATGACATCATTATTAATAGAAGGAGATGAAATAACATGGGACATGATAGCAAAAACATGATAAAATAACCTCAAATTAGGTAATAAGGATCAACACACATAAAGTCGACATTCGAGAGACCATAGAGATTAATATTCAAAGGGAAAGTTTTAGCAAAAAACAACCATCGTCAAATTATTAAAATGAATATATATGTAAATAATCGTGAATTTAACAAAACTAAAAGATTTATTATTTTGTATGATCATACAAACTAAAAAATCTCAAGGGATTTTCATATAAGTGTATATTTTTCCTATTATTCCCTTATAACTAAAAATAACAATTTTGAATTTCTAAAAAAAAATTGCCAAGTTTTAAGGAAAACAAATAGAGGTTTTCGTTAAAGATATAAAAATATGGAAAAACTTCAAAATAATTTGAAAATATATTCATTGTGATTGAGATGTGCAATAAAAAATGATTCAGCAATTAAGAAGCCCTAAAAAGAGACCCAAAGGGTAGGACCGACCATGAAACCCTTAAAAATTTGTGCAAACCCGATTTAGGAAGGTGATAGATGAAAATAGGGTTTGGGTCTAAATATGTAATGTAGAAATAAAACCTAGGGAAACTAAGGTTGTAAAGAAGGTGTAAGATAGAATCGTGAGTCGAGTTCACTGAATATTTACTCCCTTTTTATGATTAACATATTATAAAGGGAATGCACAACAATAAAAATGAATGTAAGGTTCATTACAAGGGGTTTTTTTGATTAAAGAAATTCCAAAATTAACCATACACTACCAAAATAATGCAATAATGCTTGCAACTAATGATTAAAATATGCTACAAGATCAAATACACAAAATGGAATATGCACTTAGCTACATAGTGATACTCAAGATATGTGGGTGCTCTAACTAGACAAATTGGGAGTAATGAACCTTTAGATGCTCGTTCTTGAGACTATGATTGTAAACTACCTTGTTATGAAACCATACAACTCTTTCAAGATCAAGTGTACAGTCATATACTTGTTGTGCGGTTTTGGACTTGCTTGGAATGTGATTTTAAAACTTCTTGTGTCCTTCGGTTGTTTGGAAATATGTGTCGTTGTCAAACCCTAAGTGTCATACAATCCTAAAACTATCTAAAATCACCTAAATTGAACTCAAACACTAACCTTGGGTAGGAAACCTTGTAAAAAGGTTAATATTGGGGTTGAAGTACAGTTCATGCACCACCTACATTGGCATTACTCTGAAAAGGCCTCAAACCACACATAGTTCTCCACCTAGCATGTAATATCTATATAAATGTAACTAGTTGACAACTTGAACCACTTTAACCATGTTTGGGATGAATATGCTCTTACTAAGACATATATTTGGGCTCTTTGAGTGTTTGGAAATGAAGGAAGTTGAACTCCTTGACCTAGTTGAGTACTTTAGAACTATAGTAGTGGATTCCCAAGTCGGTGCACATCAACTTTGGGAAGAGTTAGGGAGTCTTGGGTGCCTTTTGTGATATTATTTTCATTAAGAGGTCATGAGAGTGTCAGGTTTGTGAATGAGGTGATATAAAATTGTTTATATAGGGACTCAAAGGTAATTTTTCATGCAAAGGTTGATCGAGGAGGATAAGAAAACATAATAAAGATAATTCAATTGAAAGAAAATTTGAAAGATGCGTTCATCAAATATTGTACAGGTAAACCAAGACCGAAGATTACATCTTAACCCTACTATACAGTTTTGGATAGGTAGACAATGGTTGAAATCTAGAAGTTACATAATGATGAGTAGATGTTAAGCACTAATTTTATGCATTTATATTTAGAATGTGATGACACATCAATGTGTAGGAATAAGAAACTTGGGAGAGAGATAGCAAGATGTGCTAAGTGAGAATAAGATGCAGATATTTTCCTTAGCCGTGAAGTACACTCATAACCAGGTGATGTCAAAAGGATAAATTACCAAAATTGAGTGTCTACGATTATATCGAGACCACACAAATTCCACATCCTAATTCATACACATGCACATATAGACACATATAATAAAAATATTAAAAAACGTTAATTATTCATACATTACAAAATCATACATCAGTACATGTGTCATAAAACTCACCTATTATGCATAGGGGAATGATCTCCTTGTCTCTCATCTCTAGCATGTAGGGCTATAAACATCGTGGACATGTGAGTACATATCATAGTCTACTTTTTGGGCCTAAAACTTTACCTTGTGACCTCTAACTCATAATACCTGAAATCCCTACCCTAGCATCAACATACTATTATTGTAGCCATAAGAACTCAATGAGTAAAGTTTGAGTAATCCTATCAGGTAGCATTGGAGGCATAACTCCACTGTATCTTTATTTATATCTCTCCTCAATCAATGTTGCATGTGGACCCTCAAGATGAGAGATGTATGTGTCTATATGGATTCTCTCTTTGCATGTGTGGCTTCCCTTTATTCATGTGTGAGCTATGTGGTAACTTCTTCTAACTTGGTAGTTGTTTATAACTAAGATTTCCTAGTGTTGTTGAATGGATTAAACATGTAAACATTACTTCTTTCTTTGTATTCATCCCTCTCAATCATGCCTAGAGTATCTTTCACGATGTCTTGATTCAACCTATACTCCATCGACACTATAATGATGATATGATCCAATCAAATATTGTCACTAATTCACGTTAAACAAATATCAATCAATGTATTCCTAAACATTGATCACATAATAAAAATATTTTTTTGACTTATTCACTTAGGTCTCCTTTCATTATCTTAGGTCCCCTATATCACTCAAATTAGAGAAACTACAAGTGGTTTCTCCTCCACTCCCTCTACTCCTTGATCCTATTGATCCTCTCCATGGTATCTTTTATTGATATGTTGTCTCTCCTATCTATGATATTCTCCCTCGAGATAATCCTATGGAAAGAATAGTAATGTTGAGTGAACTCGACCCACCATGCCTACCATGCTCTATGTTCCATATTCATCAATAAGTTCATTTTCCTAAAAAAGAGACATGTATCTCTCTTTTTCCCTCTAGGGAATCTTCAATTCCTATACTAGATAATAATGTTCAAGGCATGTCCAGTGTCAATTGGTATTGTCCCAATACTCTCTTCCTAAAATTTTCTAATGGTGCCAACAAATTGACACTTGCACATATTTTGTGTGTAATTCATGATATATGCATGGTATCCTCAACCCAACCTTAGTAATGTATATCTTCTTAGAAATATATGACCATGTTCGATATGACACATCTAGGTCATGATGTATCTTCAGCCTTAGTAGATACCATTTCCATGTTAGTGGTCTCTCTTATATTTTGATTCACTGGAGTAGTCAAGTCATTACCAAAATTCTAGTATGCCCAACACTATAATAGTGTCCTAAATGAAATCCCCCACCTTGTATCTCATGTAAAATCTATAGATTCCCTTGCATAAGTGGACAAGCATGCAATATTTGTTACTTTTCCTCCATGTCATATACTATGTGATGAACATTGTATGCACATGAAACCCAACGTGTGTATACCACCAATACTAAAGTCAACAATATTGACATATAATTGTGAAGTCATTCCTCCCCCAACATAACAAACAACAATGACTAAGAGAGAATTTGACAAGATTATTACAAATTGGACAACTACATATATTTTTCTTTAAAACAACATCTAATTCAAAATGTTACTAATAATTTATTAATACATGCAAGCTCAATAAGTATAATCCAAAGAAAAATTCATTGAACACCACGATAGACAAGAAATCTCTAACAAGGTTATGCAATTTGAACCCATAACAAACTGAAGCTTCTAATAGAAATAACATTAAGTATTTCATCCTAATACATTACAAGTTTACAATAGGATAACATCAAAATATCCTTTCCAAACCATTTTAGAAGTGTCAAGGAAAAAAACTAGAGTTTCCACTCCATTACATCTTTGAGATGACAAGGAAACAAGATATCCTTTTTAGACATATCCATCACTTCCTCCTATTCAAACAAGGTTCTAAAATAAATACAAACCATCATTCATTTAATCCTCTCTTAAAAATTAAAATACACAAAACTATAAAATGCAAGTGAAAAATCCACCTTAAAAATGGGACAAACATTTCAAATTTTAGAATGAAACCTCCATCTCTCTAAGAAAGTAAAAAATCCAACTTCATCTTCAAGTAATGAGTCTCCAAAATACAATAGAATTACTTTGGTTTTCAACCCAACCAAATGGCATCATTACATGCCATCTCCAAAATAAGTAGGACATTCTAGCCTCCCTCTAATTACATCGAAGAGATATGATGCATGCCTCCAAGATGCACAAGGGGAGAAGAGGAAATAAAACAACACACACACCATCATACACCAAAATAAAACTAAGGCCAATACACACATAAAAATATCCATGCTTCTAAAGAGGGGTAAAAATACCCACTTTAATCTCATTTTTAATATAACCAAATGAATTTTCAAAAATTTTAAGAAATCAAAAGCATCTCAAACTCCTCCTTTCTCCCATAGACCATATCACTCCATTCCTCCTCCTTTCCAAGGTTTTTCAAACCTTAAAGGTTTCCTTGGCCATGAAGGGAAAGGATTTCTAAACCATATGGAAACCATCTCCCACATCAACCAAATGAAGGAAGGATAATAGTAATCCCAACATGGATTTACCATCAAGCTATATGGGAGCAAGAGGGATTCTTTCCTTTTCCCCAACACTCTAAAATCCATTGCCTAAAAAAGGTCGATGGATAAAACAAGAGAATGTAAGAACAACAACACAACACACATACATTCCCAACACTCAAACACAAGAAATGAAACATCAAGGCTACATAGTATAAATAAGTAAAACAAAGAGGCATGAGGCCTTGCCTCACAAAAAATGATGAACAACACCCAAATTCAATCTAAGCCTTCATATCTCCTTCATCCTCCGGATCCCCAAAATCTCCAAGTGAAAAATGAAATCCATGAGTTCCAACCCTCTCCAAAATGGGGTTTTAAGTAAGAAAGGGATAAAAATATCAACAAATGGGATGGTGAGATGTGTATCCCATTCCCTTCCCAAATATATTTCACCCCAATTCCATTTCATGAGTAAGACAAGAATCATAAAAAATAAATTAAAATTGCAATCTCAAATCCCAAGTAGCTCCTAAAAATAAAATTCATAATGAATGCGGGGACAAGAGAGGGTCAAAAGAGAGATAAAATAACTTTTGAACCTTTGTAAGATTCCCCCTACCCATAGGTATGGTCTAAGGGGTTTATTTTTATATAAGAGATACCCCAACTTTTAAATCACCCATCCAAAATTCCACTTTTATCCCTATTTATGGATTTGGAAAAAGTGGAACATTTAGAGAGGTGGTGGGGCCCACCTAGCCCATGATTAGGTGACCAAAACATCATTACACAAAGATAAAACTAATAAACCCATCTCTAATCCAAGTAGGGACAATTTTCTCATAAAAGAGGCCTAAACAAGCAATTAGGATAATTAACACTAGATTAATTCAATTGGAGAAAACCATGACAAGGCAACCAACCAAATGACTAATACACATGCAAGGATGATGGATTTTCATATTTACACCCTAGACAATGACATTAAAATCAAGGCCAAACAAACAAAATGGGAAGTATTTGGCCCAAAGGCCTATTGTGTAATCTCGAAGGCGCAACCCCTAAGTCCCACGTTCTCTTGTGGCATGAACATATCACCTACACACTTAATTGTAAACATCATACTTTCTTGATAAAATATGATAAATTAATAAATCACACACATCTCAAGAAATTACGCCATACATACGTAACTAACCAAATAGTTACAAATTCATCTATCTATTATACAAGATGTTAGAAATCATGACATGTTTCACAATTTATTACAAGATGCATGCTACTCTACAAATCCATAAAATTACATATGTTAAACCATCATAATTAGATGATACTAATAATGCCCATGAATTAGCCTCATGGGCCAAATACAATAACCTGCCAATACAAGTTAGCATATATAGGATAAAGAGAAAAAAATAATGTATATTCAAAATATAATCGATACAAAACTCATATCAGCATATCCCTAGCATCATATTTAAACTAATCAATAATGATTAAACCATTGAATTGGCATTTTATTCCTCACACACCATCCTATCAAGATCAAATTAGCAACTAAGAATTGATATGATTAAAAAATCATAATTATCCAAATTAAATAGCCAAGATAATATTAATTCCAATTCCTGAATCAAGAATAATAAAAAAAGTTAACTTCATCAAAGCGAGTGAAACTAGTGGCCACTACATCCCCCTAGAAATAAAATCCTCTTGAAATCACTGGAAGGGGAAGTAATAACTAACTCTTAAAAGTGTTGCATCTTCCCATGTATTTGTTTTCCTCAACAAATGTGTCCCACCAAACCTTTCCTTGGTTTAACATCAAGTGTATCTAGGAATAATAGTCTATTGATCAAGAAGGACCGTAGCTACTAAATAAAGGTTTATCTACAACATTTTCATCCTAAATTATATATGAGGTTTAACATATCTGAATTTCCTATATAAAAATCACTCTTAATGAAATTGTTAATGGACAAGTCAAGGAAACAACAATTGTCATCCTAGAATGGTTGACAAGTTGTGCACATAACATGTGCATGAAGCCACCCATGGGCATCACAAGAACCATAAGAGAATAGGGTACATTACCAAATTTATGTGATGATTCACTTCCTATCCCACACATATCTTTAACAAATGGACAAACTATTCACAAGACCCTCAAATCCTCCCTTGCATTATCACTATCTCTATAAGGGTCAAGGATGAAGGGTCACATAACACCAAACATAAAAAAGGGTGATGGCTTGATTTAACAATAATACTTACATGAACACATTGGAATTACATAATAAATTATGTATGTATCATCCATACAACCATAGAGTTAACCTTAGTTTTATAAAAATTATGCTTTGGGGTTCCATAGCTTGAACCTTTGGCTCATGTATCACATGTCACACCCAAAATTTATTTAGAAAACCAAGAAATGATGATATATTATTTTAGAGTTTTTAAATTTGATAGAAGTTCCACCATGTTAGTCTAAAACTACTCCACAATAACTCAATAAATCCACTTCATTTATTGAACACATTTTAACACACCTTTGATATCAACATGGCACATTAGGAGTTTATTAAGATTACAAACATTAGTATTTATAACCGTAAGAAAATATGAATGGGATAGGTGGAAAAAGTATCAAAAGGGGTTTCAAAGCTTCATAAATTTCCTAGGAAATTCACCAAATTATTTCTTGGGCGACCTCGAAACAACATGTATTTTCACATCTTACCAAGAGGTTAACAAGACAACATGAAACATTTACTCCAAAAAAAAATTAATATTCCAATATTTTATCAATATACTTAACATATGTAGTTTAAAACTTGTCCCAAATGTTATATCATCAATCATCTACTAAATCCAAAAGGGAGGGTAGTTCCTTGTACAAAAGCTAGAAGTCGAATGTCTAATAAAGAGCTCAAGTTTATGATCCCATTGAGCTATAAACAAAAAGGGGATATGTTGGTCAAAACAACACCAATAACAAGCACCATCTCACATTCCAATTACAAAGATGATGACTGGATCGAGGCAACTCGATTCGAAAGATGTCATCATTCAAGGTAGGTGGGAGGATTGGGTACTCATCACTTTTGACATTTCATTAGGTGGAGTCCAAATATTCTTAATAACAAGTTAAAATTATTTTCCAAGGTGATAAAAAAACTTATACAAAGGTATCATAAGAACGTAATAACTAGTGGAAGGTCCAAAGTGTAAACCAATGTGTATTTATATAATACACATTACATTGGTGAATGTTTTTTATATCAAAATAAACTAAGGGAAATGTATTAATCAATATTCACGTAACCAAAACTTAATATGTCATTGCAAGTGAAAGTACACAATGTAATAAAAAATAATGGTAATTGCACATTTCAACTAATTTAACACATTTATATCATGTCTCATTTAGATTTTAGGGGTATAAACCTTAACTTCCCTTTAATCAAGGTTTTTAATTTAGACATTCAACATGTTCTCAAAGGAATATAATTATCCAAATTTATTCACTAGTTATAAGTACACTTATAGATACAATTTTGTTATTTTTAGTTATTACATTCTTTGTTCTTAGTGTCTCGTAAAATTGAAACATCATAGATCAACACCAATGTTGACGAGCAATCTCACATCACCATGTGAGCGATTGAATAAATCATTTGACTTAAAAAGAGAAGTGAGAGAGAATACTTTGTTATTTTCATAAAAAAATGTTCTTCCTTCTAAGAGATATGTTTAAAGAGGTAACAAATCCATAATAATCATTTTTAAACATTAAGTTTTGAGAACATGAATATTTAATGGAGTTCTTACTGAAAAACTCTATTACATTCACAATTTCATTTTCTAATGAGTAACAAGGTCCAACCAAGTTGTATTTCCACGTCCAAAGCGTCAAGGTTTAACAATGAACCATTAAAAATCTAAACAAACCAAGTTCAATAAATATTATAGAAAAATACAATCATCATTAACGTACCCAAAAAAATCTTCCTAAGTGACAATAACGGTCTCAATTAATTTTATTCGTCGAGGAAAAAGTTTGTTTCTAGCAAATCAAAGGGTTTTCAATTCCAGGAAGAATAAAGTGGGTATGAAATAAACCAAGAATAAAATCACCAAACAAATGGATATCAAATGCGTCATTTCCATACCATTTATTAATTAGTTAGATATTTTCATCAGGGTATATATAATTTATCCATATTATTTCAAAGGGTAAATTGCAAAGTGTGAGCCTCATACTTTGAAAGTGGGAAACTCGCACTTTGAAAGTGTGAGGCTCACATTGTGAAAGTATGAGGCTCACACTTTCCTCACACTTTGAAAGTGCTAGCCTCATGCTTTGAAAGTGTGAGGTTTGTACTTTGAACTTTCTTTTCCATGAATTTATTGTTATTTTATATTTTATTTTTAATCCAACAAGCTCATGCCTTATAATAGTTAGCGGCCGCTAATCTTACATCAAGGCTTGCACTTCCAAAGTGTGAGCATCACCTTTTCTAATTGTGAGGCTTGCACTTGAGCTTGCTTTTGCAGGAATGTATTGTTAGTTTTTATTTTATTAATCTAATGGGCTCACGCCTTATAATAGTTAGCAGTCGCTAACCTTACATACAACCAACATGAAAATCTAAAAAAAAGTGAAATTGGAATCCAAGAATATTTATATTATAATCGAATAATAACGAAATTGGGATCTAATAATAATGATATTGGAATCAAATAATAGAAAAATTGGGATCCAATAACAGTGAAATTGGAACTCCAATAATTTTTTTATCCAATTTTGCACACATGAAAAAATTGACAATGGGGTCCTATTGTGCTCAAAATAGAACATTGGCTTTAATGGACCCACTCCCGGTGATCATTGAAATAAATTGATTAAATTAATTAATTATTCATGTTGAGGAGTTTCTACTATATTCCTATGACCCTCAGGTTCAAGGAGAACTTAGGAAATCCAAGGTTTTTAAACAGGTATGATAATACCCCAAAAGGTGTTTTCAAGCTCTATCAACTTGCTTTGAGCACTTGGAGAGTTACTTGGAAAGATCACTGTACATACCCAAAATTGTATGTATTGTACTATCGAAAGAGGTTACGAAACCCCAATGATGATTCAGATCTCTTCGTAAGGTGTTTGGAATCTAGAAAGCATGTTGAGTATACATTTGCATCCTAAAATTCCTTATCCAACCTTTGCATGCTTTGTTCTAACCCCTTTCCTCTCTTTTCCTTGCATTTTGGTCTTTAGTTACAGGACCACCGCCCTGCCTGGGCGGCAGTCCCGTGACCACCACCTAGGATAGGGTGGCACTCTTGTAACTACTTCCTTGCTCACGGGCGGTGGTCTTGTGCGCATTTTCCAATTTTTCTAACGCTTTTATCAACGTAAAAAATCAAGTTGCGCTTGTAATTCTCAACCACTCTTGCTTGCATTAAATTTTTAGCCACCTGGTAAATAGTAATTCATTTTTTTAATAATAGAAGAGTTTAATTCAATCTTACCTCTGGTAAATCAAAGTGCTATAAATACCAAGCTTGTTTACAAGAAAATGGCCCCTCTCCCTCTATGATTTATTATTTAGTGTGTTTTGAAAGTTCTTCAATAAGTCTCAATAGGTTTATATTTTGTAAAGCTCTTAGCCTCTTAGTTCAAGGCTCCATAGTTCTAGTTTAGAGATCACTGGATCTCTCTAGTTTCATCTTGTTCCATTGTTGTTCTCCAAACAACTAGCTTAGCATAAAACAATTCTAGTTCTAGATTAAGTTCATTTGAATCTTGATTCTGCTTAGAGTTATAGGTTGTTGTTTTGTCACAGGAAGTATAGGTCCTAGATATTTTGGTGTGTTTGTGTTGTATGCCTACAAAATCCTGCTAGGAATCACATAGCCAAGATCTATTCTCTTGCACTATCCCTCTCCTACTTGCATTTTGTCTGTCTTACGTCCAAGATGCCACTATTCGAACATCTTCTCTTGTTTCCACTGTCACATTCCACTTTTTGGATTCATGAGAACACGTAGGAATGAAGAGATCACACTGAGGGGACAAGTTACAATACAACTAGATTTGTCATTGTTTTGTAAACTCCAGGTTTGAATTGTCGAAGTTGTAGTTACAATATATCAAATAGAATAGCAAATCATTTTATTTCAGTTAAGCTTGCTTTCAACATTACCAGGGAAGTTGTGGGGAATGATAGCTTTTGAGAAGCTGTGATTTATTCCTCACTTCTGAGGTAAGATTGAAGGTCTTTCAATTAAATTAGTTAGTTATTTATATTCAGGATCAATTCACAAATGCATAGGAAAATAGCTACATCTGGCTACCTTGCTTGTTTTAATCCCATTATTAGATTAATTTTTCATTATCTAATTTATTAGAATATTCACTCTTTAATTTCATTTAAATTCACATCTTTGAAAATACAAAAAAATATAAGCATAGTGTAGATTTATTTTCATAATTAGTTTACTTCATTCAATTAAGTTTGGTTATCTCTTGCATGACAATTACAGGACCTAGAGATCCCAGGGATTACATATTCGAACCAGTAATACCTCAGCCAAATATCTTCACAATGTTAGCAGATATAGATCAAGGTCTTAGAATTCACGTCTTCTTAACCAAAAAAAACCCACAAGAAGTTAGTGAGAAATTGAGAGAATTAAATATTGAAGACGATAAAGCATATGAATTCTGGTCAAATCAACCCAACTATAGATTGCCTTGATAGGATATCCACATGACCATACAAGAACCCTAAAGAGAGAAAACATTTGGTTGTGATTCATTAGTTCCACAACCAAACGCAGGAGACCTTCTCATGTACATAGACATAGGCTTACATATACAAGTTGTTAGAACACCCATAAGGTATTTTGAAAAGATCACAAAACTCCTGGTATTAAACATAGAAGCTGAAAAAGATTATGAATACTGGATAGTCGGAAGAAGAGATTGATCCTTCACATGACCATAAAAGGTCCACAACAACCACAAAATCATGGTTGTGATCCCTAGGTCCCACAACCCAATGGGCCTACTAATCAGTTAAACATTGACACCAATTTACATACATTCGTATTTAGATCCTCAACACTCCCATCGGGTATCATAACACAATTTTTTGTATTGAACATAGAAGCCAATCAAGCCAATATTTTATGGGTTAAACCATAAAACTACCCATAATTTCGTACAAATCCACTACACCTCTCACTACCACATTCATGACCTTGTCTATAAATATACATGAACCACCTACAGGTTCACTTTCCATGCATCCAATAGCCAATAGATAGGATCATGAAAGAGCTTGACATTGATTAGAGCCTCCAAGAAGCTATTATATCTGAATGATCCATTACACCAATTCAGGTTAGGAGAGATTTATTTTCCTTGATTCACATATCCCATTATTCGTGTTGAGGATATAAGATTTCCCAACTAGTTTGTCCACATCCGCATATATTTCATTTCCACCGGCTATCTCAACACGACCTCGGGAGGTCAGGTGCAAAGAAAAGCTACTTTTCGATTCTCATGCTTGCCTATCACTTTTCTATCGTAAAAAATTGGTGAACCTGACGTGAATGCAACAAATTATCCCTTTTCATTTCCATTTCTTTCATCCATCTTCACTCCTTCCCATTATTCTACGGTATTTATATACCCCCCAAATATGTCAGGATACGACACATATGGCAAACCTCTCTCAGGTCTCGAGGCATATTATGGTCAAACAAATAGACAACTACCACCCTTGCTTTCTACATGGGCTGACAACTACTCAAGAAACTACTTGTCATCACAAACCCCTCCTCAAAGAACTAGCTCTAGTTCTTCATTCCAAATTGAGGATTTGGACCAGCTCACACAAACACAACAACCAAATCCCTCAGGCTCTAACAATATGATGTTTACTAGAGAATCCATTTCATCTCCTTGGGTTTTGTTTAGACCACAAATCATTAGGTAGTTAGATCCACTCCCATTTTTGGATGAGGATTACTTAGCATGCTATGCTAGAAGTGAATAACACTTCCAAAACATGTACACACCTATAGGAAGTTTGCAAAAACAACCTGACACCCTTGCTCCAAGAAAACACCCCCATTCCTCCACCTATGGAAAATACTCTTGTTGAAGTTTGGCAGAGTAGTGCTCAATTCATAGCAGGGTATCATACCCCTCTGTAACCTCAAGTTGTATAACAACAACCATCAAGGAAAAACACCGTGTCATCACCAATCGAGGTCATCTCGGCTTTATTTGAGAAGGTTAGAGGACTAGAACTTGCTCAAGAAAATCAAACTTCACATTCTGGGCAAGCAAGAACTTCCAACCCCCCGCATCATCCCAGCTAGGTTGACCTCCTCATAGGAATAGACACGTTAGGCATGCCTCCTCAACATTCATATAACTACCCACACCAAACACCAACTAGAACCACGTTTTCAAATGCTGCTCCAGTTTAAAGTATGATACCTCCCGGTTTAGTACCAAACAACCCATATTAGAGCAATGCTCCTCCCTACTTAAACATTCATTCAAAATCACCACAAGGAGACATGTGCTCCTCTCTGGATGTTTTCTCAACCACGGGTATTTGCTTATGTCCCTAAAATATATATGTTATGCCATATCAATAACCCATTCCACCTCCACCCCCTCAGCAGGCACCATCAATGGTTGAAACCTATGCGGTAGGGACTTACTTTGAATATTTAAAATAACCTCTAGATTTCACTATACGAAGCGTCATGCTTCCAGTACCTCTTCCTTATTTTCCTAAATTCAAGGGGGAGATCTAAATGCACATACCAAGGCCTATGCCATGGCCATTCGAGAATTTCTCCTTGGGATGCGATTGTTGCTAAAGTATTCCCTAAAACCTTAGAGGGTATTGCCCTTGATTGGTATTATAGAATACCTGAAGCCTTGATACACTCATTCAAACAACTTGTATCATAATTTATCAAATATTTTGACATGAACAAATTGTTAAGAATAGGGATCAAGGAATTCTTACACATTAAACAATAACACAATGAATTTGCTACTCATTTTATTCAAAGATGGCATATAGTCCTCTACTCATCATCAAGTACTCCAAACATGGATCAGATGGAACTATGTGACTTATTCCTTCATTCTCTCAATAGAGAGATAAAGGAAGAAGTCCAGAAGTTCCCACTAAGGACTTATGATGAAGTACTCGAGAGTTCTCTCTCGAATCAATCAAGCAATAGACAGTGGTCGTAAGACATATGGAATGAATGGGAAATTAATCACTCCCAATCAAAACACTACGACTTATCCTAATGTCAAAAATACCAATCAAGGACCCAAGATCCTTAACAAAAACTACGGGGTTACAACAGATGGATTCACAGACTAGGTTAAAAGGGAAAACGTCATAAACACTTCACCACCCGTTAACAATCAGCAAAATAATAACTTTACTCCAACAATCAATGCGGTGGATTTTAATCGTCCATCACGACAACAAAAACAACAAAAATCCAGACACAAGGTCCAATCCGAAACCCAACTGGATATCAGAACTAAAGCCAAAGGCAACAACCTCAAAATTTTAACTCTAACAACTAGCAACCTAATCGAATTTTGGACCACAACAGGTTTCAAACCAACAACCTCAAAACTATAATCCCAACTTGTATTGTGGTTTCCACAAGATTCAAGGCCATGATACTAGGACTTGCCATGACTACAATAAATTCATGCAACATTTTCCAAGATCAAAGACAACTCTTTGTAGATATTTTTTAACAAATTCTGCATTACCCATGCCAAACACCTATACGGGAGTAGTTTCCCCTCAAAATGCACCCCTCAATATTTTTAACGATCCTCTCCAACCATTTTAACAATAACAGGTTAGATCCAAATGGGAAAAATAAGGGTGTTATGGCAGGAAGTAATGATCATGAAGCTTCAACTTCATAAAATCCACCGGTCGCACCCCAATTAGGAACTCGACCACAAACCAAGATAGTTGGTCTAGTAGAGTTAGACACCAAGCTACACGTAGAAACCATAACAAGAATGTGAGATTATTCTTCTCAACCAATTCAAACCTACCCATTAGTACTAGAAAATGTTCAAAAACACTGGAAAAACCTATAGGCACTTACGATCTAATTAATGACCTAACAAAGACCTTATCTCACATTTCCTTCTTGGATTTGTTGAAAAACTCTCCCACTCACAGGGCTGCTCCCTTAGAAGCATTGGGTCTTATTCATCTGATTAACATCACTCCTCCTGAAACGCAAGTAAACCATGTAGACTTTGACATCTACCCTTCAGGGAAGCCACATAGGGATACTGAGTTTATATTTGATATAAGAAAAATGCCAACAGATGCTAAAATTACACATAAAGGTGACCCAACCTTGCATTTACAAGTATGGGTTTATAATAATTATGTTAAGCACGTAATGATTGATGATGGGGCAGCAATTAACATAGTCCCCTTCACTTTTCTTCAAAATCTAGGATATGGAGAAACAAATTGTTCCTCAACACAAAATATGCTAAGGGGTTATGATAGCCTCAAGGCCACTTCAATTGGGACTATAGTGTTACCAGTCACCTTAGGACCCAAGACAGTCTTCACAAAATTTTATATTATAGATCAAGAAACCAACTATAATATGATTCTCGATCGACCATGGATACATTGCATAAAGGTAATCCTGATTGAGCTCCTCTATATTCCCGATAAAGAATCCTCACCGAGTAATTCACTTGGCTCAAATCTTCCAATGATTGATTCGTTCATCTCTAACTCCTTGCATGAGTTCACTTTGCATTAGCCTTAACTCACTCGGGTTGAGATATTTCCCTTAGATTTTTGGCCAAGTGATTCATCTTCGACTCAGATCATCCCTAGTCGAGCTTGACTTTCATGAGCTCACCTCGCCATGTCGAGCCCCTCTCACATTTTTTCGGCTCAGGCACTCTCTTTAGCGAGCTTTCACCAATTTGATCTCTGAACACGTGTGAACCTACCAACTGAGCTCCACACAAAATGATAGAACTATCTCCCTCTAGCTCACAATGGATTGGCCGATCTACCCTATGCATTAAGCTCCTTCCACATTTTTTTGGCTAACCCGTGCTTGGCCAACTCTTCTCTTGAGATCTATTAATGCATAGCTCACTGCCGATCGACTCGGGTTCAACTAGGCTCATCCTTGGTGATGTATTGCACCACCTACAAACTCAGAGTGAGACCTTCATAATAAGCTCAGTTAGGTTTTCAAATCATGAATCATGAGCTCGTTGCCTCATGTTTCACCATGAGCTTATTTCATCCTCTGCTCATCCTAGATTCATGATCCCACCGAGTTCCCGTGGCTCATTATCATCTCTTGTTTTCCACGAGTTCCTTGCCATGTACTCACCATCACCGAATATCTTGATGTCTTTCCATTTCCGAACCCATCATTCTTTGACCGAACTCACTTAGTCATAACCTTGTCCACTAAGCTCCATGTTGACTTGAGTTAATGTCACTTACCTTCTATGAGTTGTTACTATCTACAACCCATTCAACTCGTCACTTCCATTTTACTTAGCTAATTCTTAAACATTTATGCCAAACTTGAGCTGAGCTACCCATCTCATGGCTCGACTCCATGAGCTTTGAGCTTCAAAGTCTTCCTTCTCCTTGAACAACTCTACTTACCCCTTTTGTGATATCGTCAAACTCCTATTCGGTGCCATGTATGCATTCACGAAGCCGAGTCACAGATCAAACTCTCCTTCATATCAACCAAGATCATCTTGAGCTCATTAAAACCATCCACCGTGCTCCTCACATTCTATGGCTCGGTTTGGCTTTGCCTCCAAATGAGTCATCCTCACACATGAAACCATATCCATTCGACTCACCATGACTACACCATTTGAAGGCTCACTTGTTTATGAACTTTTCCTTGAGTATGAGCTCTTATTTCACAAATCAGCTTTCACATTAACATCAACATATTTTTGGCTCGACCAAATCATTCACTTCTCTCATGATCACTTAACCATTAGAGATCGAACTTCCAAAATAAGCTCTCCATTTTCGCATGATTCTTCACTTCAACTTAGAATTCTGTGTGAGCCATTTTCAGATTGGTTTTAGAATATTTCATCCTTTCACCGAAGAGTGTCTATCCCTTATGTACTCCCTCTACCAATTAACTCCATCAACCAAGTTAATCCTTTGCACTACGAGTGACTCAACCTTGTGCTTTGAGGTTGAGTCCGATCTTTTCCCCAAGCCAACTCGTGTAATCCCTATGGCTTGACACAACTTAGCTTATTATTATTCAGACCGAGATAATCTCCATGCTTTTTCCAAACTCCCTTGCGGTGCCCCAACTCACCACGACATATCACTAAATGAGATTCCTCCCTCTACACACTGACCTCTAACAAGATCATTTGTCGATAATTTCTGGCTCAAACTCAATGTGCATGTGGTTCATGCTGAGTTGTCTTTTCATAGGATTCTCATCACACGAGTCATCACTAACTCAAACCACCCAAGACCTATGAATTTTACAAGCTCCACTACGTGCATGGTTCAACTTGATGAGTTGATCTCATGTATGTTCAGTCCACACAAAGCCTCTCCCTTTAACTCGACTATACAAGCTCTACTTACAAGCTCACCAAACTCTTTGCCACTTTCATGCATGCATTCATGAAGTAGCTTAGCGATAGTCTATTTCTGAGCCCATCATACAATATTCGAAATTACTTGGTCTTAATTCAGCCCATGAACCCACTCACGAGCTCCTTAACTTCCTTTATTATTGAGCCATTCATCATCATGCCCACTCACATTTTGAACCCAATCTCTTCGTTTGATGATCAATATAGCAGAAGATTCATCCTTTGCACAATGGTCTAACTCCACCATGCTTTGGTTCACCTCTTTGCCAGACCATTGTCACACCACTTGGCATTTGAATTGATTCTCTACCTTCGACATCATGCCTTATTCACCTATTTACAAAACGATTCACTCACCATGACTTGGTCATCGACCGAATCCTCTAATTTCACCAACGTGCTCTGATCCTCCTAGCGACCCACTCATGTAGAAGTCTTATATTGGTTTTCCATCCCAACATTCCCAACTGGCAATCAGGATGAACTTTTCCAATGTAGAATTACTGGCTTGTCTTGCCAAGGCGTTATCTCCACCATGGCCACAAAGGCCTGAAACTCCCCGAGTGTGGGATTTCTTTCTCAGCTTTCCACCTCGACATTCCCTCATGGAAATGTTTTGAAATTCTCCCCCCAAGCCCATTTTGTGAGTCATAATCCGAGCTCATTATCCATGTATAATTTTAACTAAGTTGAGCTCGATGGTGTAACTCAATGGGGTGATTTGGGTTTTGCATTACAAACTAAGTGAACCTCTATGATTCATCTCAACTCGCCATCTCCTAAGCTCATCCATGAGCTCAAATCATCTCAGTTATAACTCAAACCTTTCACAACACTTCAGGTTATGAATCACATTTCTCTGTTTTTGACTTAGATAGGTCTCGAGCTTTTCCTTGATTTATAATCCTCCCTTGTTTACATGACTCGACCAAGAAGTGAGTTATAAATACTTTATCAGTTCTCTGCGATGAACAATCGATCCCATCGGATTCGCAAGCTCATCCTCTAACTCGGATCCATACTAAGCTCATCTCCCCTTTCATGAGTTGCACCAATCATGTGAACTCGTCATCTTTGAGTCACTTGATGCTTGATGAGTTCAATGATTGAGCTGAGTTCAATTAGCTTTGACCGAGCTATTCCTAGAGGACACCTAGCATGATGCACCGAGATACCTTTATTCCAGCTCACTTTGTAAATCGAGCTATGTAAGACTTGAATCGAATGACCAAAATCTCCACCTAGTGAGTTCAAATTGGTTCACCAATGTTGGGTGAGTGTATGATAGAAAAGTGACAGGTGAGCATGAGAATTGACAAGTAGCTTTTCTTCGCACCCGACCTCCCAAGGTCACGCCGAGACAACCTGTGGAAATGAAATATATGCGGATGTGGAAAAACTAGTTGGGAAAAATTATATCCTCAACATGCAATAATGGGACTTGTGAATCTAAGGCAAATAAAACTCTCCTAACCTAAATTGGTGTAATGGATCGTTCAGATATAATAGCTACTCAGAGGCTCCAATCAATGTCGAGCTCTACTGAGACCCTATCTGTTGGCTTTTGAACGCGTGGAAAGTGACCTGTAGGTGCTTTGTGTATATTTCCAGACAAGGTCATGAAAGTGGTAGTGAGAGGTGTAGTGGATTTGTAGGAAACTATGGGTGGTTTTCTGGTCTAACCCAAAAAATATTGGCTTGATTAGCTTCTATGTTCAACACGAAAAATTGTGTTATGATATCCATCGGGAGTGGTGAGGATCTAAATACTATCATACGTAAAATGGTGTCAATGTTTAATTGATTAGCAGGCCCGTTGGGTTGTGGGACTGGGGATCACAACCATGAGTTCATGGTTGTTGTGGACCTTTTATGGTCATGTGAAGAATCAATCTCTTCTTCCGACTATCCAAGTAGTCATAAGATTTTTCAGCTTCTATGTTTAATACCAAGAGTTATGTGATCTTCTCGGAATACCTTACGGGTGTTCTAGCAACTTGTATACGTAATCCTATGTCTATGTCAATGAGAAGGTCTCCTGCGTTTGGTTGTGGAACTAATGAATCACAACCAAATGTTTTCTCTCTTTCAAGTTCTTGTATGGTCATGTGGATATCCTATCAAGGCAATCTATAGTTGGGTTGATTTGACCATAATTTGTATGCTTTGTCATCTTCAATATTTAATTCTCTCAATTGCTCACTAACTGCTTGTGGGTTTGTTGTTGTTTGGAAGACGTGAATTCTAAGACCTTGATCTATATCTGCTAATGTTGTGAAGAGATTTGCTGAGGTATTACCGGTTCAAATACGTAATCCTTGGGCTCTCTGGGTCCTGTAATTGTCATGCAAGAGATAACCAAACTTAATTGAATGAAGTAAACTAATTATGAAAATAAATCTACACTATGCTTATATTTTTTTGTATTTTCAAAGATGTGAATTTGAATGAAATTAAAGAGCGACTATTCTAATAAATTCAGATAACGAACAATTAATCTAATAACGGGATTAAAACAAGTAAGGTAGCCAGATGTAGCTATTTTCCTGTGCATTTGTGAATTGATCCTGACTATAAATAACTAACTAATTTAATTAAAAGACCTTCAATCTCACCTCAGAAGTGAGGAATAAATCACAGCTTCTCAGAAGCTATCATTCCCCATAGCTTACGTGGTATTGTTGAAAGCAAGCTTAACTGAAATAAAATGATTTGCTATTCTATTTGATATATTATAACTAAAACTTCAAAATTCAAATCTGGAGTTTGTAGAACATCAAAATATCTAGTTGTATTGTAACTTGTCCCCTCAGTGTGATCTCTTCATTCTTACATGTTCTTGTGAATCTAGAAAAGTGGGAATGTGACAAATGTGTAATAGGAGAAGATGATCTAATAGTTGCAGCTTGTATGTAAGATGAACATAATGCAAGGAGAGGGATAGGGCAAGAGAACAAAGCTTGGCTATGTGATTCCTAGTAGGATTGTTACAGGGATACAACACAAACACACCAAAATCTCTAGGACCTATACTTCCTATGTGAAACAACAACCTATAACTCTAAGAAGAATCAAGATTCAAATGAACTTAATCTAGAACTAGAACTATTTTATGCTAAGCCAGTTGTTTGGAGAACAACAATGGAACAAGATGAAACTAGAGAGATTCAATGATATCTAAACCAGAATCTGTGGAGCCTTGAACTAAGAGGCTGAGAGCTTTACAAAATATAAACCTATTGAGACTTATTAAACAACGTTCAAAACACACTGAATAATAAATCATAGAGGGAGAGGGGCCATTTTCTTATAAACAAGCTTGGTATTTATAGCACTTTGATTTACCAAAGGGTAAGATTGAATTGAACTCTTCTATTATTAAAAAAATGAATTACTATTTACCAGGTGGTTAAAACTTTAATGCAAGCAAGAGTAGTTGAGAATTACAAGTGCAACTTGATTTTTTACGTTGACGAAAGCATCAGAAAGTTCTGGAAAATGCACACAAGACCACCGCCTAGAGCAGGGGTGGCGAGTTATAGGACCGCTTGCCTTGTCCCGGGCAGTGGTCATGAGACCGTCACCCGGGTAGGGCGGCGGTCCTCAGTAACTAAAGACCAAAATGCAAGGAGAAGAGAGGAAAGGGGTTAGACTAAAGCAGGCGAAGGCTAGATAAGGTATTTTAGGATGAAAATGTATACTCAACGTGCTTTCTAGATTTCGAACACCTTGCAAAGAGATATGAATCATCATTGGTGTTTCCGTAACCTCTTCCCGGCAGTAAAATACATATAATTTTGGGTACGTCAGTACTCAGGATGCCACATCACCAAAGTGTCACTAGCTACGGCAAATATGGAAGCCACTCCTTATTAGGCCATGACAGGAGTATGGGGAGAAGAGATGCTTACATTTATTGCCTACTCTACTACATCTCAGTTGGTAGACAAGATAGAGATGGTGGAGGTACACCCATCTGATCGAGTCCCTCAGCAGTTTGGCCTCCCCTATGTTGATATGCTTCCTCCAAATGGGGTCGGTGTACTGAGGATTGTTTGTGAGGCCTAGGGAGGTCATAGAAGAGATCGAGGTTAGACCAAGATTACTTCTAGAGTTCCTATTGTGGTTAGGTAGTGGTTCGTTCCTGAGGGGTAGCTAGTTCTCCTCGAGTAGCCTTACTTAAGATCGGGGCTACTCTTACTTTTAGTGGGGAGGAGGATGAGCCTATTGATGTGGAATCAGACTTTGAGGAGTTCATAGGAGGGGAGACTGAGGAGGATACGATGGGAGAGGGAGTTGGAGGTGAGGCCGGTGGGACAACCGAGGAGGATGATAGTGATTTTGAGTGGCATGACACTTAGGATATCTTGAGGGCAGAGAGGGCAGAGGCGAGTGTGGAGAAGGAGACCTTGGTCTCAGAGGAGTTTCCTTCTTAGGACTTTGAGGGAGATGATGAGTCCATGATGGAATGCCATTTCTTTCTAGATTTTGGGGAGGCTCTGTAGTCGACAGTAACATTGGTAGCAGGCACAAATCCTAGAAACCCTACTTGGATTCCTAGAGATCCGAGTGAGTTACTACTCTTTTCTTGACCCTATTAGTTATAAATGTTTAGTTGATATTTCTTTTTTGTTGTTTTGCTTATTTTTGACTTGTTTTTGGTGATTTTCTAACTTGTTATTTCCTTTTTTATTCGCAGCGACTACTCAGGGATGGCAGGATTTGATTCACCGGTGTGTGCGAGACACCTTGTTGCTCCCTTCGGGAAGACTCGGGATCAACTTACTAGGACGTTGGAGAGCCTTCAGTAACTGGCAGACACACTGATGTGTTTGCCCCTATTTAGAAGGTGGCAGAGTTAGTGACCTCCCTTTGTACTCAGGTAGCTAGACATGAGACTACTGAGCGCCTCATGAGGTGGAGCCATTCCCGTAGTGAGACCACGGCCCAGTGGTCGTGATCATGAGCACTCCCATCATTCAAAGTGCATTCGATACTCATTGTAGCAGGATCCCTAAATGCGCCGTGCACCCTCCGAGGGATCCCACAGGGATTGAGAGGCCATTTGGTCTTTTTGTAGTGATTTTTTTGGATGTTTATATGAGTTGTTTTTGTATTTTTGGGCTCATTGAGCGTTTTGACCATGCCTAGTGCATGATGGCATTGTATGTAAAAACAATTCCTACACACACACACACACACACACATATATATATATATATATATATATATATATATATATATATATTTTGGATCTAGATCTTCTTTATATCTAGAGTTTTGTGATTCATTTCTCATGTGTACACTAGATGTTTTTAGAATATTTGTTTTTATATGCTTTTCAAAATGTATGCAATGGATGACAGGTGATAACAAGTGTTGAACAAAATGTTTCTCTTTTTGTTTGTTTTTGTAATGCTAATAAGTGATGATGCAAACATACCCTTAATAGTCCGAACTTTTGGATTATTTGGGAAATATTAGTTGCTTATTCTTGTTTTGGAAAAACGTGATGAATATATAGTGATAATGAGATGAATTTTCCCCACTCCTAACTCCACACAGCTAGTAAGATGTGAGGTCTCAACACCGAGAGTTGGGAAGGGCACAAATTGTATGAGTTTGACTGAACGGAAATGATGAGAGAAAGACAAGGTATTGACAGAAACCAAATTTAGACCTATGTACTTACCTTTACTCAAAAACTACTACATAGCTTAGAATGTAATTTAATTTCCAGTTTATCTAGACTTAGATCCATGAATGGCAATTTGGTTGACAAAATCTGGTTTTGAGGATTTGATCTCTTTGGAATTTGGATGCTTAATTTCACTTAATACACTTTTCTTTGAATTTTTAAAATACTAAGATTCATTAATTTGTGTGAATGGACCCCCTACGCCCTACCCCATACTACTAGTAAGAAGTATGGGCTTATCACCGAAGGCAGGACATAGGTGAGTAAGGGCACTTCTTTCCTTTCTCAACCTTGTACCACTAGTAAGAGATGTCGGGCTCATCACCGAAGGTTGGTAGGGAAAAAAGTGTGTAAAATAAAATATTCTATTTTGTTTAGTATTTTTTATTCAATTTGGATTTGACATTTCTGATCTGTGATTTTGGAGTATCCTTGTTTCAAAGAGACGTAAGAGGGATAGATGTGACACCAAGAATCTTCTAGAATAGACCATAGGTAAGAACAACTTAACCTAGTAGAAGAAATGAGTATGACCAAGTATGCAGGCCTTGGTATGGTTTTTGTCAAGATTTTGTCTGTTGAATTGATGAGATGATTTTGAAACCATTTGATGATATTATGAAAATTGAAGAGATATGATTTGAATGCTTATGCCAATATTTTCATAAGTTTGTAATAAATTACTTAAGAATAAGTTCCTTGACCACAAAATTTATGAAATGAGTGAAAAATGAAACAACTGAGTGACTAATGCAATGCATGTAGACATAATATACAAATGGTGATGCTGATGACTTATGCATAAAACCGTTTAAGATGCAAGGAATTGACAGTTTCATTGAATTCCTCACCTTCTAGTGTACACAATAGATACACACCATTTTCATAGTCTTTCATGACTCGGTATGGGCCCAACCACTTGGGCCAAAATATCCTTCCTTCATCGGTTTTCTTATCAATCCAGTTATCTAGTCTCAGAACTAGATCCCCCTCATATATTTCTCATTTGTAGACCTTTTCGTTATGTTGTCTTTGGCACATCCGGTCAAGCATAGGCTCTATGCCGTTGTTTGGTGTTTAACCTGGCCTTATCAAGGATTTCTAGTTGAGAGAGGCATGCCTCTCTATAGGCTTCTTCTCCCAAGATCCCTTGTAATGAGATGTAGAGACTAGGTATTTTGACCTCAAGCGGGAGAACTACTTCGCCCGAATACCAATGAGAAAGGGGTTGTCCCTGTTGGTTTTCTTATTGACATTCGATAGGCCCACAAGGCCGAGTATAATTTTAAATGCCAATCTCGTTTGTTCTCCTTAACTGTTTTGAGGAGAATGGATTTTAATGTTTTGTTTGTTGCTTTAGCTTGTCCATTGGCTTGGGGGTAATAAAGAGAGGCCGTGTGATGGTTTATCTTGAATTTGTTGCATAACTCATGAACCTCATCATTCTTGAAGGATGTGCCATTATCTGAGATAATGACTTGCGGGACACTCGTACCTACAAATGATTTGATTCAAAATGAACTTAGTGATTACGTAACTGGTACGGTTGTGAGAGGCATGACCTCTACCCATTTAGTAAAGGCCGTGATTATAAAGTTATGGCCATCTATTGATGAGGGAGAGAATTTCCCTATCAAATCTAGGCCCCACGTGGAAAAGGGCCATGGGGTTACGATTGGTTATAGAGCCTGTGCTGGCATGTGAATCTCGTGGGAGAACTCTCGGAATTTATGACACTTACACACAAATTCTCTTCTGCGTTATGTTCCGTGAGTCGGCCGAAATAACCCATCGATGTATTTTGCGAGCGGTGGTGTCGCCACCAAAGTGGCCTCCACATATCCCACCGTGGGATTTGTAAATATTTTTTTGATTCATTTGTGTCAACACATCTTAAAAGAATTCCATTCAAGGCTCTACGATAGAGCACCTGTTCTAAAATAATGTATTTAGCAGTGATAATGCGTAACCGCCTTCTTTGTTGTGATGTGGCACCTTCTGGGTATGTGTGGTCCATGATGAAATTGATGATGTCAGTGTACCAAGGACATATAGAGATGAGGGGCCTAGTTTCAAAAAAATATTCGTACTCATCGAGAAAGTATAGATCTACCAGATCACCCCCATCCAATGGATTGTCAGCCAACTAGTCTACAATGATTTTTCCCTTAACAGATTTTTGGTTTACAAATGTTAGTTCAAACTCACCCATTAAGGTTATGAAACGTCCAACCTTTTTAGATAAAGACCCTTGTGTGAGGAATGTTCGTAAGTGATCTATCTTTACAATAACCCTTGTTTCTTGATTCAACATGTAATGTCTTAAACATTTTGTTGCGAAGACTATGGCAAGGAATTCTCTTTCTACCTGTGTGTAACGTGTTTCATAATCAAGCAACGTCTGACTAATGAAATAGACTGCACGTTCTTGTTTATCATTATCTTCCTGAGCCAACATGTAGGCTAGTGAGACATCAGTAGCCTGTGAATACAAGATCAAAGGATGATCTGGTCTAGGAGGCATTAGCGTGGGAGGAGACAACAAGAAGCATTTAACTGCTTCGAAGGCCTCATTGCATTCTTCCGTCTAATCAATGCTATAATCCTTCTTTAATAAATTGTTGATTGGATGAACAACAAAACTTAAGTCAGGGATGAACCTTCGAATTGCACCGAGTTTCTTGAGAAATGATCTGATAACAGACTCATCTGATGGTAGAATAATTTCAAGAACAACTCATATTTTGGCTGGGTCGACATCAATCCCTCGTGATGATATAATGTAACCTAGAAGCTTGCCTCCTGTTACACCAAATACACATTTCTCTGGATTCAATGTGACGCCATATTCGATCAATTGTGAGAGAATAATACAAAGTACTTCAGGTGATCACAACGCTTCTTGGCCTTGGCTAGCAAGTCATCTACGTAGGAACCCACAATCTTATGAATAAGGTCATGGAATATGTATGTCATTTCCCATTGGTAAGTAGCGCCATCTTTCTTAAGACCAAATGGAATGACATTGTAGCAATAAGTTCCCCAAGGATTTATAAACGTAGTCTTGGCTTGATCCTCTTCATATATTTTGATTTGATTATATCTTGAGAACCCATCCATGAGAGACAAAATATTAAATCCAGCTATTGCGTCAACAATGACGTCGATGGATGGTAATTGAAAGTCATCTTTGGGGCAAGCTTTGTTAATGTCCTGAAGTCTATGCAAATGCGTATCTTCCCATTCTTTTTTAGAACAAGGATGATATTAGATACCCATTGTGAATAGTTGACTAGTTTGATGAATCCCACCTGGAGAATTTTCATTACTTCTTCTTTCACCATGAGAGCCACTTTTGGTTTCATTGGTCTCGACATTTTCTTAATTGGATTTTCATCTAGTTTGGTGACACGATTGTGTACCATGATATGTGGTGCAATTCCCATAATTTATTTGTAATTAAATGCGAAAGCCTTTTGATGTTCCTTGAGGATCTGGGTATGTATTTCTATCTCCTCCTGGAGTTAATGAGGATCCCAAATTCAAAATATTCGATTCTTCCTCCATTCCAATATTTATGTCAATCGTTCCTTCGATTAAGGAAGTGTTTCCTTCTTCAAATTCAGGTGGGGCTGGAGGTAGTTCCAAAACTTCTTCATTCTCTACCTCGTAGATTTCGAGATTCTTTTACGGGGAGATTATATCATGGGATTTCCAAAATAGGAAGAGGAATATGGGATTAGGGAGAAGTCTACTATGTGATGAGTGAGATGTAGTTCCACATAGGCATTTGGATATCCAAGAGTGAACCTATCACTTTGTCAAAGTGATCTAGGATGGTAAACTCATTCTCAACTTCTATATGTGTCAAGATCGGGGTTATTGGTATTTTACGCACCAATGGTTTAGTACGAAGTGATACCATGAAATTTGTATTTTCCAACTCACTTTGCTTGGAGTGAAATGGGAAGCTGAGGTTGTTATTGAATATGTGAGAAGGTTATGTTCTCGTGGGATTTCTTCGATTGATATGAAGTTGAATCCCTTGGTTAGATCTAATACCATTGTTTTATAGAGTTGTAAGTGTTCAACTCTAGTCTCATATACCTCAGATACTTGGTTTGCAACTAATTGTGAGTCTCCTAGCACTCTAATGTTATCAACGCCCATCCTTTTGGCTATGATGAGGCCAAGGAGGAGGGCTTCATATTCAGCCCCATTGTTTGTACATTCAAAGTTTAACTTAAAGGTAAAAGGTAGGATCTTTCCCTCGAGAGAAGTAAAGATCACACCGCCCCAGTGCCGAAACGACATCTAGCTCCATTGAAGTGGAGAGTCCAATATTTTTTCAGAAAAATGGATGTTGGAACATTCTTCATGTCTAATTCTTTTGTCTCGGTTACTTCTACCATAAAAACTTCATCCATTTGGAAGGGATCCAATTCCTAGGGTACATCCTATACCCATGGAATCAAATGGTAGGAGAATAGGTAGATATTTCTCTAGTAACTCGACAATTTTTGTGGTAGTTCCTAATGATATTGTCTCTATGATGTTGGTCTCATTTTTGAGTGCTTTGGAATGCCTTTGACTAGATTCGTGACTTCTAATTCTATTGTAGGTACCAAATTTACTTCTAGCTTTGAATTGACTAGTTTGTTAAGTTGATTCATTGGGAGCTCAAACTCAGAGTGGACACTTGGTCTCTTTTTCAAATATGCTAAGTGTATGTCAAAAGGTTTTGGGTCACCCTACGCCACAAATATTTTTCCCAGTGTAAAAATATTATTTCCTGGAATAATGTGATTGAATGACCTTGTTATTTGGTGGAACATGAAGATAAGCCTGCCACATTTTTGCCATGAAGAACTTGATGACTAAATCGGTGAGGTAGCTCGGCGATCCAACCACCGAGTTGGGTTGTTTTTGACCTATTCTCATGGACACCCCCTCTTCAATGCAAACTAGTCTTAGGGGTCCCACTATTAATTATTAAATTAATATTTTTATTAAAATATTTTAATAATGATAGTTATTATTATTATTAAAATATTTTATTTAAATATTCCTTTAATTAAATAAGAGGATTAAGTCAAACTAGTCATTAATGGCACATGATGGAGGGTTAAGTGGTTCAACTAACTTTGTAATAAATGTTGACCATCATGTACCTTCATTTTAGGAAGGAATTTATGACTTCTCCTCTTCTCTCTCACATGAATTATTCTATAAATGTAAGTTGGAAGTTCATTCCAAGGGGTTACATATTGGTTGCAAAACTTAGACGTGTGACACAAGTTGGACAAGTTATAAATCTTAGACAAGTGTATATTTTTCAAGAATCCTCTCTCTTCTACAAGTTATCTTTGTGGATTGGGAACATTCAAATCTCCTTTCTAAGATCTGTAATGGTAACCATTCCTTCTTTTGAATGTAATGATGCATTGTACATGTTGTTGAAGTAATAAAAGTGTGTGTTTTGTGACTATTGTTAGTCCTTTCATCATCCTATATACTTCTTTGTGCCTTTCTCATGCTTACAGGTACATTGTGCAAGTTTAAGTTTCCATTACAGGTTCTTGGAGTTTTGTTCTTATCAAGTGGTGGAGTTTTACATGTAGTTGAGTATTGTTTATTGTTCACCCTTATCATTTTCATTCTTCTTCACTGAAATACCGAAAGATTGTTTGTCTAGTTGAGTTTAACAAAGGGAACACACGCTTCTTAGTTTGTGGTATTTTGTTTACCCTTTCTAAGTTATAGTAGGTGAAGTTGTCTTGTGGTGTACAACACCCTCTTCAAAAAAACCTTTCCCAAAGTCTAGCAATACCCTTTATTTGGTGCATCACCATCCCTAGTATAGCTTTATTTTTTTGTAAATCTCTTTCCCTAAAGCCCATGAAAATATTAGTATAGGTCTAGATAACCATTTTATTGCACTAGGGAGTAATATAACACTTAGTTTAGGAGGAGGAAGCCAACATTCTCCGGAGGTTCACCTTGAGCCCAAGTCCCACATCTTGAGAGGTGATCCCATGTTACCCAATCACACTAACATCATATTCACATTCTAGCCATTCGGAGGGTGCAGTGATTTGGCGATAATAGTTTTTAACATGCCATGGTGGGATGATTTGGTACTTCTCTTCACGCTTTCATGAATCAAAGTATGTGGTGACTCCACTTCTTCAAATTCAGACAAGAGGTTCTTCAAAATAAGGAAATTATCAGCATATTGAGTTATCCTTGTCTTTTCCAAGGATAAGGAGAAGAGGCATTTCAACATCACCAGTTGAAAATACATCATCCCGTAGGGGTCATTCAACTCCTCCTTATGGAAGGTTTCCTTCACAAGGGAACATTCAACCTTTTTTTCACCATGGCATCCCCTGCAAATAATCAAGCTTGTCATCCTTTCAATGCTAGCAGCCCCTTATAACTAGCCCAAAGGGATGCTATACCCATAGCTTCTCTAAAAATCTTACCATTTTATATTGGGGAAGCAAATGTCACTCCTTTGGAGCACATTTTAGATGTAGCTAGCATTTGTGCAATGCATAGTATTACGGAGGACAATGTTTCAATCACACTCCTCGCTACTTATTTTAAGGTAAAATCACTTCAATGGTTTCGAAGCTTGAATGTCGGTTCCATAACTACTTGGAATGAGTTAGGGGAGAAGTTTTGTAAGTAATTCGAGGACAAAAGTGATCACCTATCACTCATGGAACAACTCACTACCATAAAGAGAGCCCCTCAAGAATATATGAGTTATTTTAACTTCCGATTCGACAAGACTTGGAATAGAATTCGACACATGAAGCCTTCTCCAAATAATGCATTCTTGTATTATTTACGGGCCTTGAACAGTGATGTAGCATTTATGATCCATTCCATGGGAGGGACCACACTTCTTGATGCCTATGAGATCGCAATAAGGGCTGAAAATTATTTAATCCAAGCAAGGAAGATTGCACCCACGTCTCTCATGCCTTTGTTTTTTGAACTTTCAGGTAAACAACCAGCCATTTTCCCTATTCCAGCAACTTCCAGTCAACCAGCTATGACTACATCCATTCCTTCAAATGATCTGGATGAGGTCAAGTCACTTCTGCAAACATTTGGGAATGATCTCGTTGCACTCAAGATGAAATAGTTTCAATATAATCATCCATACCAGCCAAAAATATGAAGTATCAGGCTAACCATCCTCCTTTTCAATGGGAAAAATTAGCCTCAAAATCAAATTGCAGGTCAAGCTATGAATTTTAGGCCTCTAAACTTTAGGAATCCTCTTATTGCTAGCTCTTCCAGAGCCCTTGTACCTATCCATAATAATCTAGTTCAAGACTATGAATGGTGTTATCCTTGTTCCCAACCCCAAAATCAAAATATTTTCCCCAATGGAGTTCTTAGCCAAGTCCTTATGGTTCAAAGTGTATCTTCCCCTCCAGAGCCAACAGAAAATTCATCTACGTGGGTCATAACATCAATCAATCGCAAGCACCTGAAGAAACCACTTTACTAAATTGGCAAGTATAATATTTTTATGAGTTGAATACAGATTCCTCATCAATGACAAAAAAACTCATTCCAAAATGAGAGAAATGGAATCTCAACCTTCCAAAGCTGATCAAACATCCACTTCACAACCTCAGCCACAAGTGGCAGTTGATAAATATGTGGGAAATAAATTGCCAGAAACACATGCTAGCCAAGCTACAAGGAAAGAAGGTTCTTCAGGCATCACGGTACCTAACAAGCACTTTCCAAAAGAGGATTCTAATGCCCAAAGAAATTTTAGAAAAGTAGGAGTAATTCCCTTTAGTATTATAGAACAAATGAATAATACCAACCTAAGTGTTACTATGTGGGATGCACTCTCAATTCCTTCTCAAAGAAACTTGTTGCGAGAGGCTCTGAACAATTTTGGTACAACCGATGGGTCATCGGATCATGGAGAAGCAACTGCTATGAGTTTGTGTCAACCGGAAGGGAAAAGTATTCCTAAGGCAAAAAAACCACCACCATTATATATTTCCCTAATCATTGGTGATCATTTGGTACATAATTGCATGATCGATTCTGGTGCCAATAGCTCAGTTATGCCCAAGCAAATTTGTAGACATGTTAGGAATAAAGTATACTCTAGTTTCTAGAGGAGTTGTTCAATTGGATAGTACAATAGTTCAAACCATCAGAGTCATCAAAGGACTCCAGCTTACTATCCATGCATGTCCCAGTTTTCATTCACACAAGACATATTGGTCATCAATCTTCCTCCTCTCTTCGCCATTTTCCTATCACGATATTTCACTTCCAAGATGAGAGGGTACCTGTTAGTTGATTGGTTTCATATGATCCTTAGGACTCGATATGGAACTAAAGTGACTATAAGGGTGGAACCAATTTTCCATAATCATGTGGATCCCTACACTACCAGTCCCATAAATGGGAATTATACCATCCATGACCCAGAAGAAGAAGATATTGATCATGAACCAACCACTCTTGTGGAAGAATTTATTGATATTGTGCTAGATGAAGTGAGTGGAGATCATCAGTATGATCCCTACACTAATTTATTAGCAGAGGAAGAATCTAGTTTTTTACTTTTGGAGGAGACGGGCTTGATACATATTGCATTTATGAAGAAGGTATGATCATACCACGACTTGTCAAAACATAAAACAGTTTTGAAGGAATGTGGAAATTATTTTTCAATGGCTCGAGGAGTAAGAATGGATCTAGTGTTAGTGTTAGGTTAATTTCTCCATAAGGAGATAAGTACTTCTCATCTTTTAGGTTGTAATTTAGTTGTACTAAAAATGTTGCGGAATACGAGGCCCTTTTGCAAGTAATTCAGATAGCCCAAAAGAAGGGAATCAAAGCCCTGACTATTTTTAGAGGCAGTGAGTTAGTTGTTAATCAAGTGACGGCATGTAGTGCATCCAAAAATGATCTTTTAAGATCATACAAGAATTGAGTCTAGGATTTGATTGAAGATTTTGAAGCTTTTGGATCCACATGGTTCCTATAAATCAAAATCAAGATGTTGATAGGATTTCTATGGTTGGCTCGCAATATGACATACCTATTGATATCATGAAAGAAGGGAAGAAATCCATCAAAATGGTGGTTTGACCTGCAATTCTTGATAATGTGAGTAGTTGGCAAGTGTTTAATAGTGACAAACAAATTGTCCTTTTCCTACAAGAAGAGGTAGAGTTTGCTACAAAAATCAAGATAAGTTACAAGAATCATATGGTGATCAAATCATACAATTGAAAAGCAAAAATCTACCAAAAGGTTTAGTTACTCTAGAATCCATTTTCAATTCAAATGATCAAACCAAAAGACAAAGATCTAACATGGTGGTCAAAGAAGAAGACTTTGAGGAAGTTGAGGTAGAAAATGAAAAGTTTCTGAAGATTGGAAAAGTGTGTACCCCAGAAGAGAAAAAGGCTTATGTAAAAATTTTCAATAATATAATGATATTTTGCATGGGGTTATAAAGATGTGTGGCTTTGATCTAGGTCTAGCACAACATACCATTGAACTAGATTTTAATACCAAGCCAGTTTGTCATAAACAGAGGCCAAGTAATCCCAAAATTGAGCCACTAATGAGAAATGAGCTAACCAAACTCATTGAGGCATGTATAATTTTTCCTATCAAGCATTCCTCTTAGGTAGCCAATCTGGTCCCCGTAAGGAAGAAGAACAAAGAGATTCGGTTATGTGTGGACTTCAAGGATTCAAACCATGTGTCATTGAAAGACCATTATCCTCTTTCATCAATGAATAAAATCCTTCAAACAGTGGTAGGAGTTCAAATATTTTCTTTACTCGATAGATATTTGGGTTACAATCAAATTCTAGTCCAAGAAGCCGATCAATTCAAAACAATTTTCACTACCAAGTGGGGCATGTATTCTTACAAAACAATGTCATTCGATTGACCAATGTTGGGGCTACTTTTAAAGATCCATGGACGGGTAAGTGTAGCAAGTTAGGGGACAAAAAAGGGGTCATAACTGGACATCATATTGCAAATAACAACATAATATCAACTTGTAGGGATTATTAGCAATGCATACACTCAAAATTAGAAAAACTTATATTAATATGAATCATAACATCCGAATCTAGTTTCTAAACTACTAATTTTTTTAAAAAATGGACAAGTTTAACTATATTAAACACTCAAAATTCAATGACTTGATTTTTTAAAAACGCCTATAAGATTGTAGTTTGTTTGCCCATGATTTGGATGATCAAAAATTGATATATATTTTTTTCCTTTGGTGAGAAGTTGGATACCACAATCTATCTTGGGATAGATTTTATTTTGTATTTTTTGAGCAATATTTTATTTTTTATGATTTTTTCCATGAAAGTGGTCTGAAAACATAAAGAAAACAGAGCACTTTCCATTTGCCCGCCATAACTTCATAAAAAATATTGAAATCAAATAATTTTTTTTTAACATGTATATAATTTCACCATGGTTGGGATGGTATAAGTTTTATCACATTTTGACAAGTGAAACAAAATTTTCAGTCTTAAATGTAGACATAAACATTCATGGGAAAAAGTGTCTTAAAGACCTACTATTAGTAAAAAATTATAAAATGATATTTATACTATTCTATTCACTTTAAAATCAATATTTATACAAAGATAATAGTCTCCCCTACGCGATGGTACCATTTTTATGACATATTTTTGACTTTTTGGCATGGTTCAAGTCCGTGGAAGACTAAATTTGATGTTTTGTTGTTTTTGATGTAAAATTCAGGATTTGATGTCCTCTTAATTGTCCCCCAACTTGCTACACTTACCCGGACATGGAATTTAAGGGACTAATCAACATTATCATTTTGGTTTACCTTGATGATATAATCTGTATACTCTAAGCATGCAGAAGACCACATCACGCATCTAAGGAAGGTTTTCCGAAGGTGTAGGGAATTTGGGGTTTCACTCAATCCTAAGAAATGTATTTTTATAGTGGACGAGGGGAAGTTTTTAGGGCATGTTGTTTTAGTGGAAGGAATATCAATCGATCCATCTAGGATTCATTTGATTATGTCCTTATCTCTCCCAAGTCACAAGAAGGGTCTCCATATTTTTCTAGGGAACCATAAATTTTGTGCAGAGATTCATCCCTCAATTTGCAGTATTGGCTAAACCACTGACAACCATGCTAAATAAAAATATGCCATTCTCATGGAAAAGGAAGGAAGGGAGAGCTTTGAAGCCATCAAAATGGTCATTTCTCAAGCTCCCATGTTGGTGAACCCTAGGTTTGATAAATATTTTATTCTTTATGCTTTTGCAGGCAAAGAAAGCATTTCAAATATCCTCACCCAACAAAATGATGATCTGATGGAGAAACCAATTGCTTTCTTTAGTCAATCCCTCAAATACTATGAGCTCAAATATTCATTCGTTGAAAAAAAATTCTTTGTATTTATTCAAGCTTTGAAGAAATTCAAGCACATGTTGTCCAACAAAAACTTCATCTAATGGTGTCTCATTCATGTGTCAAGGACTTTTTGATAAAAAAGAGATGAATGAAAATCATGTTGGATGGATCAAGAAGGTGATGGAGTATGAGGTACATATAAAAGTTACCAAACTTTTCATAGGTAAAGGTTTGTGTCAACAACTTGCTACAGACATGGAATCAAAAGGTGATGAGGATGTGACACTCCTAAACATTGATGAAGGTGATGATCAAGTTGATTGGTTATCCAAAATGAAGAGTTTCCTTTTCTCAAGAGTATATCCTGTGAACATGGATAAAAATCAAATACGGACTTTCCATCTTCATTCTATTCCTTATGTTCTAGTAGATAATGTTCTCTTTCGAAGGGATTTGAATAGTTTTCTCCTTTAGTGCCTTGGATCGGAACAGGTATGTAAGATAATAGAAGAGTTTCATAATGGCCTATCTAGAGGACATTATTCTACACAAATAAATTCTACCACTATCATGTGAGCCAGTTACTATTGGCCTGATTTGTTCAAATATTCCCATCTCTGGGTAAGGAAGTGAAAAGAATTTGCCTTTTTCACCAAGAAGCGAAATTGGCGGCTCTTCCACTGCACCCAATTCAAGTGTACCAAACCTTTGTTCAATGGGAGTTGGATTTCATTGGAATGATTAATACTTCATCCAATGATGGACATAAATGGGTCCTTATTGTAATGTACTATTTTACTCGATGGATAGAGATAGTAGCATTGAAGAAAAGCAATGAACTATTGTTGTGTGTTGTTGTTTGTTTTGGTTTCCTTATTGTTGTGTTTTTTGTTGTTCTGCACATTGTAGCATCATTGGATGGTTTTAAAGGAGAAGATGGTTCAAATTTTAAAGAGAGTTTCAGGGTTTCTAATTCCTCAAAATACTTCATTCAAATTTCACAATGCTCTATAAGTGTCAAACTTTTCTTAGATTCAGTACTTTTCTTTCTTAGCATTACCACGAGATTAAGATCAATAAAACCCGAGGAGACTTTGAGATGTATCACAGAAGATCAAATCACTTTAAGGATTCCAACATTTACTCCATGCCCAATGGATGACTTAAGGCTACTGGAATCATGCTTAGTAGGAAATCATCCTTGAGAGGTCACTAAAAATGTTATCCAATTTTGCACACATGGAAAAATTGGACAACGGGTCCTATTATGCTCAAAATAGAACATTGGCTTTAATGGACCCACTCTAGTGGTCATCAAAATGAAATGATTAAATTAATTAATTAATCATGTTGAGGAGTTTCTACTATATTCCTATGAACCTCAGGTTGAAGGAGAACTTACGAAATCCAAGGTTTTTAAATAGGGGTGATAATACCCCAAAAGGGGTCTTCAAGCTCTATCAACTCATCGAGAAACTCAATGATTTACTTGAAGATCTCACCCAATGTTGGACTGAACCAAGTTGAACTCACTAGGTGGAGAGTTTGGTCATTCGATTCAAGTCTTGCATAGCTCGATTTGTAAAGTGAGCTCGAACAAAGGTATCTCGGTGCATCATGTTAGGTGTCCTCCAGGAATAGCTCGGTCGAGCTAAAGAAGAGCTCGTGAGTCTTGGGCATGTTGGAAAGTTAATATTGAGAAACTCAACTCAATCATTAAACTCATAAAACATCAAGCGACTCAAATATGATGAGTTCACATGATTGGTGCAACTCGTGAAAGGTGATTCAAGATGAGTATCGTGCCAGTTAGAGGATGATCTTGCGAAGCCAGTGGGATCGAAAGTTCATCACAGAGAAGTGATAAAGTATTGAGAAATCACTTCTTGGTCGAGTCATGTAAACAAGGGAGGAGTATAAATCAGGGAGAAGCTCGGACATATCTAAGTCAATCACAGAGAAATATGATTCATAACTTGAAGTGTTGCGAAAGGTTTGAGCTATAACTGAGATGAGCTGAGCTCATGGATGAGCTTAGGAGATGGTGGGTCTAGATGAATCATAGAGTTTCACTTGGTTCGTAATGCAGAACCCAAATCACCCCATTGAGTTACACCATCGAGCTCAACTCGGTTAAAATTATACATGGAGAATGAGCTCGGATTATGACTCACAAAATGGGCTTGGGGGGAGAAGTTCAAAACAATTCCATGAGGGAATGTCAAGGTGGTAAGCCGAGAAAAAAATCACACTCAGGGAGTTTCAAGCCTTTGTGGCCATGGTGGAGATAACATGTTGGAAAGACAAGACAGTAATTTTACGTGGGAAAAGTTCATCCTGATCGCTAGGTGGGAATGTTGGGATGGAAAACCAATATAAGACTTCCACACGAGTGGTTCACTAGGAGGATCGAGAACATTGAAAAATTGGATGAGGTGGTTTATGACCAATTCAAGGCGAGTGAATCATCATGTAAACATGTGAATAAGGCAAGACATTGAAGGTGGAGGACTGATTCAAATGCCGCGTGGTACGGAAATGGTTGGAAAAATAGGTGAACTAGAATGGTGGAGTTAGACCATTATGTAAAGGAAAAATCTTGTGCTATGTTGATCATCAAATGAAGAGATCGGGTTCTAAATGTGAGTGGGCCTGATGATGAATGGCTCGAAAAAAGAGGAGATTAAGGCAGCTCGTAGCAGGTTTTTGGGCCAACTTAAGACCAAGTGATTTTGAATAATGTACGATGGTCTCAACAATATACTTTCACCGAGCTACATTGTGAATGCATGCATGAAACTGGCAAAGCATTTGGTGAGCTTGCAAGTAGAGCTTGTAGATTCGATCCAAAGGGATATGCTCTATGTGGATAGAACGTATACGATCTCAACTCACCGAGTTGAACCATGCACGTAGTGGATCTTGGAAAATTCATAGGAGTTGGGTGGTTTGAGTCAGTGATGACTCACCTGAAGAGATTCCTATGAAATTACAACTCAGCATGAGCCACATGCACATTGAGTTTGAGCCAGAAATGATCGACATACGATCTTTTTGGAGGTTGGCATGTAGAGGGAGGAATCTCATTTCATGAATCTCATTTAGTGAATCTCATGGAGTCGAGCCATGAGATGGGTAGCTTAGCTCGATCTTGGCATAAATGTTTAAGAATGAGCTAAGTAAAATGGAAGTGGCAAGTTCAAATAGGTTGTAGATGGTAACAACTCACAAGAGGTGAGTGTCATTAACTCAAGTTAACATGGAGCTCAGTGGAATGAGTTATGACTAGTGAGTTTGGTCAAAGCATGATGGCTTCGGAAATGGAAAGATGTCAAGCTATTCGGTGATGGCGAGTACATAACAAGGAACTCGTGGAAAACATGAGACAATGATGAGCTATAAAAATTGGTGGGCTCATGAATCCGGGATGAGTAGAGGTGAGAGCCGAGGCAACTAGCTCATGATTCTTTAGTTTAAAACCAAGTTGATCATGTTATGAAGAGCTCACTCTGAGTCAGTAGGTGGCTCAATGCATTGCTTGAAGATGATCCTAGTTGAACCCAAGTCACTCGGCAATGAGATATGCATTAAGAGAGCTCAAGAGATGAGCCAGTCAAGCAAGGGTTAGCCAAACAAATGTGGAAGAATCTCAATGCATAGGGAAGATTGGCCAATGCATGGTGAGCTAGAGGGAGGGAGTTCCATCATTTGGTGTGGAGCTCGGTTGGTAGGTTCACACGTGTTCAGAGATCAAGTTAGTAAAATCTCACTGAAGACTGTTCCCAAGCCGAACAAATGTGGGAGGGCATCGACATGGCGAGGTGAGCTCATGAAATTCAAGCTCGACTTGGGATGATCCAAGTCAAAGATGAATCACTAGGCCAACAATCAAAGGGAAAGAGATCGACCCGAGTGAGTCGAATCTAATGAAAAGTGAACTCATGTAAGGAGTTGGAGTTGAGCAGATCAATAATTAGAAGAGTCGATCCAAGCGAGTTACTCTTTGAGGATTTTTTGTCGGGAATGTAGAGAATCTTGATCCAGTGATTGAAGGATCTCGTCGCATGGTATAACATGAAGATAAGCCCACCACGTTTTAGCCATGAAGAACTTGATGGCCAACTCATTAAGGTGGCTCAACGAGTCAACCATTGTTTGACCTATTCTCATGGACCCCGCCCCTCTTCAATGTAAACCAATCTTGGGGGTCCCACTATTAATTATTAAATTAATATTTTTAATATTAATTTTATTAAAATATTTTAATAATGATGGTTATTATTATTATTAAAATATTCCTTTAATTAAATAAGAGTATTAATTCAAACTGGTCATTAATGGCACAAGATGGAGGGTTAAGTGGTTCAACTAACTTTGTAATAAATATTGACCATCATGTACCTTCATTTTAGGAAGGAATTTATGAATTTTCGTCTTCTCTCTCACAAAATTATTCTATAAATGTAACTTGGAAGTTCATTCCAAGGGGTTACACATTGGTTGCAGAACTTAGACATGTGACACAAATTGGACAAGTTATAAATCTTAGATAAGTGTATATTTTTCAAGAATCCTCTCTCTTCTACAAGTTAGCTTTCTATGGATTGGGAACATTCAAGTCTCCTTTCTAAGATTATAATGAAACCATTGCCTCTTCTGAATGTAATGATGCATTATACACATTGTTGAAGTAATAAAAGTGTGTTTTGTGACTACTGTTAGTCCTTTCATCATCCTATATACTTCTTTGTGCCTTTCTCATGCTTACAGGTACATTGTGCAAGTTTAAGTTTCCATTGCATGTTCTTGGAGTTCTGTGCTTATCAAGTGGTGGAGTTCTAGCATGCAGTTGAGTTGTGGTTCTTGTTCACCCTTCTCAGTTTCATTCTTCTTCACTGGAAGACCGAAAGATTGTTTGTCTAGTTGAGTTTAACAAAGGGAACACACACTTCTTAGTTTGTGGTATTTTGTTTACCCTTTCTAAGTTGTAGTAGGTGAAGTTGGCTTGTGGTGTATAACACCCTCTTCAAAACAACCTTTCCCAAATTCTAGCAATACCCTTTATTTGGTGCATCACCATCCCTAGTATAGCTTTATTTGTTGCAAATATCTTTCCATAAATCCCATACTATTTAATATGATAGATGATAGAGATAATAGAAATCAGACATGGTTGGAGTAGAGTAGACGTGGTGGAGGAGAGGAATCAAATAGTAGAGAAGGATGATAAGAGAGGTGAGAAGATAGATGAAAGCACAAAAGAGAGAGAATGATAGTTAATAAGAAGGTAGTGGGAAAAGATAAGGGGGAAATAAATAGGTAAGGTATGAGGGACCTGGAGAAAAATAAAATAGAGAAAGAGAGCAGGAGAAGAAGGGAAGGAGGAAGTTTAAACAAGAAGAAGACGAGATGAGAAGGGAAAAGAGATTAGAAGGGAAGGTGAATGTACAAAGATGTATCATAGTAAAGAAGCAATAGAGATAATAAAGAGGAGAAATGGTGGAAGAAAGAAATGATGAAGGAAAAGAAGAAGAAATAAAATGACAGAAGAAGGGATGAAAGGAGATGGAGATCAAAAACAAAGGAGAGAAAGAATGGATCATGAAAGAGATGACAGAGCTGAGAAGGAGAAGAGGTGAAGAATATTAGAGAAGGATGATTGGAGAGATGAATAGGAATAGTAGGATGGAAAGATGAAGGAGATGAAGAAGATGAAGAAGTTAAAGAAGATGGGGGAGGAAGTAGAATAGAAAAGAGAAAGAAAGGAACCATGAGGAGCTAGGAGACTGTAGAGGAGATGAAAGAATGGAAAAGAACTGATGTATAGAGATGGAATAAGATAGGGGTGGTAGAGAAAGAAGTTCAGTAATGGGGGAAATGGAAATAGGAGGGAAAGAAGAGATGATAGAGCTAAACAGAAGGGAATTGAATCCCAGTGTTAGGGGTAAGACCTAGGTAAAGAATATGAAACAGAACACATGGAAATGCATGTGGATGGTGAGATGATTAAAAATATGGGACAACACTGGTGAGTCAGGCTATCAATGGAGAAGTAAGATGAAAGTGTAAGGAGAAGAGGGGATGAAGATGATATAGAGGAAATGAGAGAAAACTAGGGGTAGAAAGGAGGAGAGGACAACAGAGAAAATGATGCAAAGGTAATTTGTGATGAAGATAGTAGAGATATTGAAGAAGGTGAAGGGAATATGGAAAGGAAATACCAATGGAGGGATGTTAGGAGAAATCCTCCGATAATGATTAGAGGGCACAAAAGAAAAAAGGAAGGAAGAGAAAATGGAGGAGGTAAAAAGGAGTGAACCGGTATGTGTAGAATGGGGATAAATGAACTTTAGGAGAAGTCCACCGATAATTCTTAGCGTGAAAATGGAAGATGATGATGACATAATGTTAGATGAATCAATGATAATGACGAGTAAGCATGGTGGTAGATATGGGGAGTATTCTGGAAAATGGAGTGGAAAGAGTAAAGAAAGGAGGGATAATGAATGGTGCGGAGAGGATGATGAGGAGAGAATGTAATAGATGAGGATGTGGATGAAGATGAAGGAATGAGGCATAGTAAGAAATGGTATGAAGTGGTTAAGTTATATTTCCGAATGAGGGATGATGGAGATGATATTTGAGGAAGTTTGAGATATTTTGTGTGAGGGAAAAAAATGAGGGAAGAGGATATGTTTATGGAGAATGAAGATAAAATACGGATGGTGGGAATGTGGAGTAAAGGGGAAAGGAAGAAGATAGATCATTCTTAAGAGAGACTCTTAAGTAAGATCGCCATGTCGTAGGAATGGTTAAGTAGGATCGCCAAGCCGAAGAAGAAGAATAATGATGAAAGATTGTGTGGTGTATACCAAAATGGAACCAGAGATGAAAGGAGGTGATAACAAGGAAACAAAGGAGTGTGACATGAGTAGATGGAGGAATTTATGTAGTGTAGGATGGAGAGTGTAAGGGGAATTCTTAATTAGGAGGCCTATGTTGTGCGAGTGATGATACTAGAGCGTTAAGCAGAATTTATGGAGTAGGAAGATGTTTCTAGTGTTGAATGGAATAGAAAATAGTGGAGGAGTTTCTACAGCGGAAGGATCTTAAGAAAGAGATGCATTGTGATTAAGAATCCTGTGCAAAATGGGTGGTTAAGTAAGATCATCAAGACGAAAGAATAATGAAAGGGAAATAGAATGATAGAATAGATATTAGTAAAAGGACATTAAGAGAAAAACACAAAATTAATGGCCCAGGTGGAGGACATGTGAAGTATCGAAGAAACAACGGAGAAGGATGAAGTGGGTGAGAAGAGTAGTGGAGAATGAGATGGGGTGGATTTTAGGAGAAAATTGGGTTGAAAAAGGAGACTAGGAGGAAGGAATGGTCAACAAACGTGATTACAAATGAGACCTTGTTCAGAATGATAGGTCTACCTTGAGTAGGATTTCTATGTTGCGTGGGGAGTTACGCAGATGTGCCAAGTTGGGGATGAAAGGCATGTGATGATGAAGAATATGATGTCAGTGCTAGATGAAAAAAAAAAATAAGAGCGATGGGAAAGAAAATTGGTGGATGATTGTAGAGAAGAGAAGGATGATGCAAGAGAATGGATGGAGAAAGATAACATTGGTCATGGTGGGGGATGAGAATCTTCCTAATAATGAATGCTACTTGAGAGATAATCTCAAGTATAATTCCCAAACCGAATAGTGTATTAAAGAGAGTGTGTAGAAATAGTAATAGATTTCATAGATTTATGGATGATATTAATAGGGGACATCCTTAAGAGTAAAAATATAGATGCAGATTTAATGATATGAAATTTGATTTAAAAACATAATTGTAATAAAATATTATTTTGATGAGATGGGTGTCACATAACCATAACAAGGGCCATGTAAGAAATTTATGCTCTTAACCGGATAAGAAGTAAACAAGAAAAGGTACTACTCAAAGCATTGCACTTGAACCGATAGCAGGTGTTAGTACATAACTAATGAGATTTGATTATACCAAAAGACCAAGAGGGAGATATGGATGAAATATTCTCATACTCCTAATATTGACATGACAAAGGATTTGAGATGTAACTTGTATGTGGGAAGAAGGTTCTCCAAAGGTGGTGTTCCTTAAATCTATGCCCCAACTCTGGGAAAAGGAAATAACAATAATAGAAGAAAGTTAATCAATGTGGAAAGCTTTTCGAATGTCATAACAAAAAAGTAGCCATCCTTTAAGGGTATGGTCATATATATATATATATATATATATATATATATATATATATATATATATATATATATAACATAGATGGTGAGAATGATATCCATCCTTCGAGGGATCAGTCTATTTCTTTTATTTTGCTTTGATTTTGATTTTGATTTTAATTTGCATGTTTTTCTTTTTATTCTTCCTTTTGTGTTTTGTATGTACATCTATCCTTCAAGGGATCAGTCTATTTTCAGATAACTTCAACTTATTTTTGCATTCATGGATGTTATCTTTACATGGGGGAGAGTTGGGGATAGCAAATTAGATGAATTAGGAGGGGATAATGACGGTACAGAGACACCCTTATACCCTTTACATGACTGTCATAGGAGAATGAGAGGGTGATGGATGTAATGATTATGGGGTTCTCACCAAATGGGAGAACTTATCCATAATGAATATGCTATAAGTAGAGTCGTGGTACTCATATTCAAGGTCATATCAAAGTAGTGACGGTAGACCACATAATTCATATCATTACCATGATAGATGGAAGTGGATAATGGTGGAGACATGGTCTAAAGATAAGACTATGCTCATAAGTGTGTGTACTAACAATAGAATGGTCGTAAGTGCAATGCATTAAGGGGTTCAATCTTTGGTTTACCATCAAGAGAAGCTAAGCGATAAGCCCCTACCCATACTTATGTGTGATAATATATGGTCTAATCTAGTTGGGAGAAAATTTTCCCGTTGGCTCCTTTATAAGGTAGTGACGTTTTGATTTTCCTTTAAAACCATGTCCCCTATTTTAAAATCATGTTCTTTGATGTGTTTGTTATAGGCCCGTTGGATACAATCTTGATAGACATGATGGTGCTCAAGAGCGAGAAGGCGAAACTCATCTAATAACTCAAGTTGCATTAGATGTTCCTGGTGATAATTTTCATAATAAATGAAGTTACGAAGAGACACACATAAAGATGGAATTTTAATTTCAAGGGGAAGAAGGGCCTTAGAGCCGTACACTAGAGAAAATGGAATAGCCCCTGTGGAAGTGTGAATGCTAATGTGATAGGACCAAAGAGCAAAGGGAAGTTAGAGATGCCAATTTCATCTTGCTTGGTCGATAGTCTTGGCAAAGATATTTCAAAGAGTTTTATTAGTGGCCTCGGCTTGGCCGTTAACTTGAGGATAATATGGGGAAGAAAAACTAATATGGATCTTAAATGCATCATTGATTTTTTTAAGGTCCTTTTTTTAAAGGACTTCCCATTTTCCATAATAAGTTTATGGGGAACACGAAAGCGACAGATGATATGTTGATATATAAAATTAATGATTGGGCCAGATTTAGTAGAGGTGAGTGGGATTGCCTCCACCCATTTAGTGAAATATTCAGTAGCAGTGATGATAGAATGATGTTGTTGTGATGAACGAGGATTTATTAGACCAATAAGATCAAGGCCCCATTGTGAAAAGGGCCATAAATCTTGGGCAGGCTATAAAGCTTGGCTAGGAACATGGATAAGATTAGAGTGTTGTTGACATCTTACACACTTCTTGACATATTCACAACAATCATGGTTAAGAGAAGGCCAATAATAGCCGAGATGAAGAACACATTTGGCAAGATAATCCACTAAAATTCCCACCACAAATACCGTCATGGACTTCTTGGATAGCTCTAGAGGCTTCATGGGATTGAAGGCACCGGAAGGATACCATTAAACCCACGCTTATAAAGAATACCACTAAGGATCACATAACGAGTAGCACGTTGGATAAAATATCTCCTAGAATTTTTAGAAATATTAAAGGGAGTAATGGATTTGGATAAATAATCAAAAATTTGTGAATACTAGAGATTTGACGAATTAGATTCGACCAGATCAATCTGAGGTATGTCATAGAATGGTTGTTTACGATGATGTATAATAACCAAAAGTTTTGGCTCTTGCGTTGTTCAAGGGATAAGGGTTGTGAGTGATGCCATGGTATCAGCAAAATGATTGGTTGAATGAGGGACAGGTTAAATAGTGTAATAATCAAAGGCTTTAAAAAAATGATGAGAAATGTCATGATATTGTTGTAGAATATCATTCCTACATTGATACTCTCCAATGACTTGTTTTATTACTAGTTCTGAATTGCCAAAAATGTCAAAAAATGTGGATGCCTAGAAATATAGTTGTTTCTAGTCCTAGTATAAGGTCCTCATATTCTGCCATATTATTTCTACATACAAAATCTAATTTGAAAGCTAAGGAGATAGGGGAATCCCCCAGAGGAATAAGAATAACACCTACCCCCCCCTTGCTTGAAATTTAGAACCATCAAATAAAGAGTCATTTTAAGGGGTCATGATGAAATTGATTGATAGATTCATCTGGGAAGTGATTAGGAGGAGTCTTTCTATTGGGAAGAGGGGCTTCTGCTAATTGTTAAGCGATAGCTTGACCCTTAATTTCCTTTTGAGGAATGAATTCCAGGTGAAATTCGGCCATGAGCAGAAGCCATCGGGTGATGCAATCATTGTGATATGGCTTAGAATGCAATACTTTGAGAGGTTGGAAGTTAGTAACAATATAGGTTTTATGATTAAGAAGATAGTGTCAAGTTTTGATGCAATGAAGAAAATAGTGCAACACAATTTTTTCAGCTTTAGTGTATCATGTTTCATAGTCGTGGAGAGTATGACTGATATAATAAATGTCTTATTCATGTCCTTGATCATCATGGTGTGCTAACATAGCTCCTAGAGCATGATTAGTTATAGAAATATATAAATAGAAGGGCTCCCCTTCGCATGGAGGTGTGAGTACCGGCGGAGATAAAAGATATCGCTTAAGATCTTCAAAAGCCTTTTGACAGTTGTGGTCCCAATCAAAGGTTATGTCTTTTCAAAGAAGGTGATGAAAGGGTGATGATCAAAAAGTTGTGATATGAAACGAAAAACAAATTAAAGTTGACCTTGAAGACTACGAAGTTGCTTGAGATTGGAAGGAGGAGGCATTTCTATAATTGCTTTGATTTTTGCGGGGTCAACCTCAATGCCTCTGATAGATATGATGAAGCCAAGGAGTTTCCTAGTAAGAACTCCAAAAACACACATTTTTGGGTTGAGGAGAAGGAAGAAATGAATGAGACACTCGAAAAGTATTTCAAGGACCGAGAGATGATCACATCTATGTCTAGATTTTTCTAAGAGGTCATCAACATAGTCTTCTACAATTTGATGTATGATGTCATGAAAGATATACATCATGCCTCGTTGATACCTATCCCCAGTATTCTTTAAACCATAGGGTATGACACGATAACAAAAGGTACCCCATGGGGTGATAAAATATTTCTTGTGTTGATTTTTAGGTGTAATCAAAATTTGATTGTAGCCAGAAAAACCATCCATTAAAGAGAGCATCTCATGTCCCACAGTAAGATCTACAAGTTGATCAATATTTGGAAGAGTAAAATCATCTTTAGGGCACACGAGATTAAGATCTTGAAATTCAGTACATATACAAATCTTTCTAGATGCTTTGGCGATGGGTATGATGTTAGAAACCTATTGGGGATAATCAATGGGAATGATGAAGTTGGAAGATAGGAGACGTTGCAATTCTTCTTTCATAAGAAGAGAAATTTGAGGATGCATTCAACAAAGCTTCTGCCTAACTAGTTTGGCGTTGGGGATGACAACGATGTTGTGGACGACGATGGAGGGATCAAGACCTGACATGTCCAAATATGACCATGCAAATGCTTGGCTATGTTTGGACAAAAATGAGGTGAAGGCTTCGAGCTATTGAGGTTTCAAGGAATGACCTACTTTAAGCATGTGGTGCTCTTGAGGAGTTCCAATAGTAATTTTGATAATGGATTCATTCAGGAGATTAGACATGTCTAACGGATGGTTTTTCTGGTCATGAGAACCTTCGCCTACCATGTAAGAGATAATAGAATTGTCATCATCGCATTGTAGAATGTCAATGATAGGGAAATCTTCCTCTACCATCTCTGGATGTTTAAGGGGAAAATACCGGGTTTCATTTTCAACTTGGTAAGTCACCGGTCCAAGAAAGATGGTGGAAATAAAAAAAAAAAAAGTTAGGGGGAATAGGAACCATATCATCTTGATCTGGATCTATGAGATAATTGGATGGAGAAAAATCATTAGCTGAACTGGAAGGATAGTTGGATGGAGATGAGATATTATTTGAATTAGTATGATAGTCACATGGAGAAGAAGTGTCTTCTGAATTGGTAGTATATCCGGATGGAGAAGAAGGGGAAGAATCGAGATGAATGGGAGAAGATGCAGATGTGCCAAAAGGGTGTATGGTGGAATTGATATACATACCTTGGGAAACTATGGTGTATGTTCGTATCCAAATTGATTCTCTCACGAGGGCTAAGTAGCATCACAAAACTGGAAGGCTGCATAGAGACAGACGAATCATGATATGAGTCATTTTGTAGCCAGGGAAGGGATTCAGCTGACTCTTTGTCACTCAAGCATTGGAGAAATGGATAGACACCTCACTGAGGGTTTGATCTACCCTCACTAATTTAGGTTGTGCCTTCAACCGGGTGAGAGGACCCGTTTTGTAACCCGTGTTGGTGAAGGATATCAAGAGATCCTTCTCTTATACAATTTTAATGAGAACCTAGAGAAAATATGATCAATACAACACAATCTAACTATCACGAGTTATCACACTAGAGAGTGGAGATGTTTCCTAGACAAGGTTCGGGTTACTAAAGACAATAATTGAATCCTAATTGTCTCTGCATATTTTGGCAATGGAATTTGTTCATTTGTGGATACACAATACAAATAGGGGTAGTTCATGTAGGATTCATCATTTGAGAAGTTTTTGGTGGGAAGTTAAGCAAGATAAATCTGATTAAATAGGTCCTTGTGTTCAAATAATTCCCGGCAACAGTGCCAATTTGGTGTTGGTATCCCATATCAAATTTTTTCCCTGTGGAGAGAAGACTATAAATGAAACCAAGACTTAATGTGATACATGACCCAAGGAAAGGACTTTCAATAACAACCAAATGAAGGATAAATCTTTCACTCATCCATACAGGGATACAGAGAATACTTCAAACCATGCAGACTAAGAAATTTTGAACAAACGGGGAGAGATTAAATTGAGCACCAACATCGGGAACCAAAAGCATCCCCAGAAATGGTGCCACTTTGGTGTTGTTTCCACACAAATAGATCCCAGTGCTAAAATAATCCATGGAAATGGTGCCACTTCGGTGTTATTGCTGCACAAATAGGTCCCAATATTTAAATAATCTCTGAAAATGGTGCCACTTTGGTGTTGTTGCCACAAAAATAGGTCCCGGTGTTCAAATAATCCCCAAATAGTAGTGCCAACTCGGTGTTATTTCCACAAAAATAGGTCTTGTTGTTAAAATAATCCCTAGAAATGGCGCTGTTACGAGGTATTGTTACCGCAAAAAAATAATCCTCATAAATGGCACCACTTCGGTTTTGATTGCCACACAAATAGGTCCCGATGTTCAAATAATCCCCGATAATGGCACCAATTTGGTGTTGTTGCCACACAAATAGATCTTGGTGCTCAAATAATCCCCGAAATGATGCCACTTTGGTCTTGTTACCGCACAAATAGATCTCGGTGCTCAAATAATCCCCAGAAATGGTGCCGATTTAGTGTTGGTATCCACATTAATTCTCCCGCGAGGGCTGAGCAGCATGATGAAACTGGAAGGATGCATAAAGATAGATGAATCATGATATGATTTGTTTTGTAGCCAGGGAGGGGATTCAACTAACTCTTTGTCACTCAGGTGTTGGAGAAATGGATAACACCTCACTGAGGTTTTGATGTACCCTCACTACTTTAGGTTGTGCCTTCAACCAGGGTGAGAGGACCCATTCTGTAACCCATGTTGGTAAAGATATCAAGAGATCCTTCTCTGACACAAGGTTAATGAGAACCTTGAGAAAATATGATCAATACAACACAATCTAACTCTCATGAGTTGTCACACTAGAGAGTGGAGATGTTTCCTAGATAAGGTTCGGTTACTAAAGACAATAATTGAATCTTGATTGTCTCTACATATTTTGGCAATGGAATTTGTTCATTTGTGGATACACAATACAAACAGGGGTAGTTCATGTAGGATTCATCATTTGAGAAGTTTTTTGGTGGGAAGTTAAGAAAGATAAAGTTGATTATACTAGATCTTTGAGAGCCTTTACAAATATTGGAAAACTCACATAATAGAATGCTTCAAAACAATCAAAATATTCCTTCAACTAGAAGGTGTGTATCAATGGAGGCCTAGAGATGCACATTTCACACACTCTTCAATAATTCAACACAAAGGCTCATGCTAAAGACTCAATTAAATGCTACAAATCCCTGGTTTGTCACACCTAAGATACACTCATAGGCTTACAAACAATCTTTATCAACATAGTGAAAGTAAAGTGATTTTAAATTGTTTATATCATTACCATTAAAATCTTCTCATGAAAGCTCTTCTCATAATCTTGTGTGACTCAAAGTTTTAACATAAGAACAACAAAAAAACTATTTGAAAGTTTTCTAAAATAACAGAAAAACACAATTATGCTCATGATCAACACAGAGTCATTCAAGGTTCATTAGATTCATCAACAGGGGAAAGTTTCCTCAACAATCTCAAAGCTTTTCAATGGTTGTACACTTGCAACCACCTTGACGTGATTGAATCCAAAAACACAGGAAAATGAATTGGTCTCTCAAACGGTCTCTCAGGGAAAATGGTTTCTCTCAAACTTTCTCAGAAAATTTAACCCCCACCTTTTGCAAGAGTATTCTCATTGCATTTATACAATTTCACTTGCTCACTCATCCCAAATTTTCCCCCAAAAGAAGAATATTCGAGGAATCCTTTATTTGTTACAAGTTTGTTCCAGAAAGTGATGTTTAACAAATTTACACCCAAAATCTTCTAAGTGGATAAATCATGAAATGATCACGTTTCTCATCCCTCAAATATGACCGGAATGCCATATAAATTTTGACAATATTTTTAATCATTCTTTTATTCTATCATGCAAGAAATCTCTTTTTAATAATTCTCAGGTGGCTCCATATGGCTTGATCTGACAAGAAATCCTTTTCACCCTCGAGAATACACCTTGAGAAATGAGTGCCCTCGCATGGATACCTACATTCATGCCTCTAAGAAATGAGTGTCCTCGTATGGACTATCACATACATACCTACACTGCGAGTCCGAGTCAGCCAAGTGTAAAGAGGAGCCAGTGGAAACCTCCACATGTCTCCTTGGCACAACTGCAAAGGTGAAGTCCAGAGGCAGGTTCCCAAATGAGCATGGGCCCTCCACATGTTTAGAACCCTAGAGAGTTGCACTAGTTGCTGAAAATTCAGAGTATGGGAAGGTCCAGCGGAAGCTTCCACATGTTTTTCTATGTAACTTCAAAGATGAAGTCTAGAGGCGAGACCTCAAACGAGCATAGGCTCTCCACGTGCCCTCGGCCATTGAAAAATTCTTGGTATAAAGAGGAGCCAGAGAAAACTCCACGTGTCTCCTTGGTGCACTTTTGATATGGTGCCCAAAAGTGGAGACCCCAAACAAGTGCGGGCTCTCTACGTGTCTCAGCCCGAAAAAGTTGTTAAAAATTTTAAGAACCACCAGAAGGTGCCACATGCCTAAGGTCCGAGAAATTTGCATCGATGCTTGAAATTTCTAAGTATGGGTAGATCTAGTGGAATCCTCCACGTGGCTCCTTGGCACAACTCCAAAGGTAAGACCCAGAGGCAGATCCTCAAATGAGCGTAGGCCCTCCATGTTTCCTTTGGTCTAACAAAGTTACACTAGCCATTGAAAAGTCTAAGCATGGGTAGAGCCAGTGAAAACCTCCACGTGTCTCTTCGGCGCTCCTTCGGTATGAATCTCAAAAGAAGGACTCCCAAATAAGCGTGGGCCTTCCACGTGTCTAGGGTCCGAAAAAGTTACATCGGACACTTGAAAATTCTTAGTATGGGAAGATCCAGCAGAAGCCTCTGCACGTGTCTTCTTGGTGCCACTCCAAAGGTAAGACCTAGAGCAGGACCTCAAACAAGTGCGGGCTCTCCACATGGAAAATATTTGAGTTAAAGCTGGCCTGAGAATATCAAAATTCCCCAGTGACCCACCTCTCTGCTTTTAACTTTTGATGCGGTCCCCATTAGAGTTGCGGCTCACTTTTATACTTTTACTTCATTTCAAAACAAAGCTTAAAAACTCCAAAGTTCTCCGATGACCCGCCTCCCCGCTTTTGATGTAGACTCACACGTGGCTTTACTTGGTCATTAGCGGGGCCGCGCTTCACTTTTATACTTTATTCCTTTTTCACAAAACAAAGCCAAAAACTTCAAAGTGCTCTGGTAGCCTACCTTCCCGCTTTTGACTTTTCAATGCTGACTCAAACATGTGACATTAATTTGTCCCCAGGAGTCATGGATCATTTTATAACTTTTCTCCTTTTCACAAAAAGGAAAAAATCTTCAAAATGCTCTGACGATCCACCTCTCCACCTTTGAATTTTCAAACCACCACGTGTCCATCTTCGGGTCAAAGTAAGAAATTTTCCTTGCCGCTTCATATTGTTTGAATAACCAATTAGATACTATCGGGGCCGACAGGACCAATTTGGCATTTTTTACAATTGTGACAAAAGTGAAAAGTTCACCAAATAGACCCGTTGTGCCACATCCAATTAGAAAATACCACATATCCACGGATGTTGGGACAATATTTACAAAGAATACACAATCGTGGAAGACACCCAACAACAAAAAAATTTCCCCATGGAGAGAAGATTGTAAATGAAACCAAGACTCAATGTGATCCATGACCCAAGGAAAGGACTATCAATGGAAACCAAATGAAGGAGAAATATTTCATGCATCCATACAGGGAGACAAAGAATACTTCAAACCATGTGGACTGAGAAATTTTGAACAAACAGGAAAGATTAAATTGAGCACCAACATCGGCCGACTGGGATGGGCACTCCTTGCGAGTACCGCAAGAACAACAGACCATGTGCCAAAAATCCATTGGGCAACGGAGTCAAGAACAAGCTTGCAAAGAAGAAAAAAAATAACCAATCCTCCCAAGATCGAACCGAGAAACCAACAAGAACTAGTCACTAAGGACTAGGAGAAACTGAAACAAAAAATGTGAAAACAAAAAAAAAAAAATACTATACACTGTACAATGATGCGTACCTTGATTCTGAGAAATCAATCAAGGAAATGTTTCAAGTGCCTGCCATTAACAGAAACTCAAGTAATTCCCCATCTAGGTCTTTTAAGAAAAAGGTGTGCTCACCAATCCGAATGTCAACAAAATAAGGTCCCATACATAATGCATCAAATTTTCCATGTTTTCCCTTATCCTCATGTCTGTTATCCCACAATAGCACAAGATATCCCACACTGAAAGCTCTTGGAGTTACCTTTTATCAAATAATTTTTTTAATTTCTCCCTAAACTTCACATGTCTTTTGATGGGATTCTCTTCTCTCTTCATCTAATTCAACAATTTGATTGATACGAGCATCATAGGGACTAGCCTCCTGGTCCTCCAATTGTTGAATAAATTGATAAGAAGATAATTGTATATGTAGGGGAAGCATAACTTGAGTTCCATACACCAACTCAAATGGACTTTTTCCAGTAGCTCTTTTAATAGTGATTCTATCAGCCCAAACAACAAATTTCAACTGCTCACCCCATTTTCTTTTATTTATCTCCAAATTTCTTATGATTATCTTCAACAAATTCTTGTTGTTTGATTCTTCTTGTCTATTACCTTGGGGATTATAATTCGAATCATATGCTAAATTGATCCCATACTCATGACACATGACTACCAAAGGTTTTGCTCGAAAACTCATAGCATTTTCAGCAACTATTTTAGTAGGCACTCCAAACCTGTAAATTATATGATTCAGAATGAAGTCCATAACAATTTGGTGGGTATATTTCTTGGTAGGGATTGCCTCCACCCACTTGGTGAAGTAATCAGTGGCCACTAATATCCACTTATGGCCTAGCACTTGAAGAATATGAAATCTCACCAATGAAGTCCATTCCCCACTGCTTAAATGGGGCTTCAATTGATACAGAGACTTCAAAGGGAGGGAGCTTGAAGCTTTCAATCTTCCTGAAAAATGTTGACAACTCTCACACTTTCTTACCAGTAGAGTTGTATCTTTTAAAATAGTTGGCCACCAGTAACCAGCCCTTAAGATTTTATGAGTTGTGACTCTTTAAGAAAAATTCCCTCCACAAACTCCTCCATGGAAATCATCAATTATTTTCAGGGCTTCATCTTCAGTGATACATCTCAAAAGAACTCCCTCAGGGTTCTTCCAAGATTACCCATAATCAGTGATGATGTGTTTCTGGGAGGCTAACTTAAGTGCTCTCTTTTTTATTATTACTTAAATGTTTAGGGCACTGTAGATGTTTGAGATAAACAAATATCCTTGTACCATTCAAAATTTATCAATTTTTCAAGGATATTCAACCTTTCTTCTTCAACTTCATTTACCTCAAATGTTTACAGGTTGCTCTCTACCATAATATTTGCTAGGCCCATACCTCTAACCAATTTTGTAGTTTGGATATCCATGTCATACTCTTGCAACTTATTTTCCCATCGGCATCTTTTGCTTGAAATTTCCATCTCTGATAGGATATCCTTAACCATGGTGTGAGGAACATAAGCTATGACTTTAGAGCTCAAAATATATGGCCTAAATATTTTTGTGGCCTTAACCAAAGCAAAGGCTTGTTTCTCCATGATAGTATACTTCAATTCTTCCCCTTGTAATGCTTTACTAAAGAAAGCAATTGGTCCTTTAGCTCCTTCATCATCCTTTTGTAATAGTTTAATGCAATAGTATTTTCTAAAGCAAAGGAAAACATTTGGAAATCCTTCTTATAATCAAGAGCTACTAAAACAGGGGCATTCTTTAATGCTTCCTTAATCCCAGTAAAATATTGAATAGTTGTTTCTTCCCATTTGATACTCTAATTTTTCTTCAACATATTGGTGATTGGAATAGTCAATTCAGAAAGTTGGAAATAAATCTCCTAATTAAATTTATTTACCTGAAAAAGGAATGAATTCCCTTTTTGGTTCTTGGAATAGGAACTTTGCTAATGGCTTCCACTCTCTCAGGACCAATCATAACCCCTTCTTTTGACACAATATGTCCAAGAAGCTTTGCAAAATGACTTTTCTTCGGGTTTTATGAGATACCATATTCCCTACATCTTAACAACATCTTTTCTAAATGTTGTAGGTGATCACTTCTTTTCCTGGAGAAAACTGTCACATCATCCTGATACACAACAATGAAGTAATTTATATATCCTAAGAATTCTATATCCATTTCTCTTTGAAAAGTATCTCCAACATTCATCAGGCCAAACGATATCCTTATATACACATAGGTACCCCATGGAGTAGTGAAAGTAGTTTTGATTCTCTTTGATTTCTTCACAACTACCTAGTTATACCCAGAGAAACCATCCAAAGTAGATAACAACTTAGAGCCAGTAACCAATTGCAACATGTTATCCATATTTGGCAAGGGATAGTTATCCTTGATTGATGCCTTATTTAAGTTTCTTAAGTCAAAACACAATATTATATCCCCATTTTTATTTCGAATAGGTACCAAGTTTTCTACCCATGAGGAGTATCTTGTAGGTTGTATAATTTCTCCATCCCTTAATTTGTTCAACTCTTCTTGCATTTTTCAGGAAAGGAGGGGATTAATTGGTCTTTGTTTCTACCTAAATGGATTGGCATTGGCTTCTAAGGGTATTTCATGCTGAAAAGGTCTTCCTGTATGCTTTCAGTTCTGAATATGACCAAGCCAAGCAATCCTGGTACTTTTTTTAGCAATTAGACATATGATTGCTTTTCTTCTCTGTTCAAGTTGTTGTATAGCCAAATTATCCTAGGTTTATCCTTTGTGCCCAAGTTATATTCTTCAACATCCCTCGAGGCTAACATGTGTCTATTAATAATGCAATCAACATTATCAAAATTTGATTCCAATGCAACCAAACCTCTGGGAAAAATATTGGTTTTAAATTGATAATGTCTTTACCAAACAGGTCTCTTTTCCATCATTTACACAAACCATTGGTTCCCATTCCATACTTTGATTGGAAAATTCCCTTTATTTTGTAGAAACCTTTGGACTTGAGCAGTATCTTCAAACACTGCAAGTGCTTGATATTGTCAGGGACAAACGGCCTGGTCAATATTTCAATATCATATTCACAATAGGGAGACATTGTACAATTTTCAAACCTAGATGCCAATACTGCCAATTTTTCTACTATAGTATTATAGCTCCTATCATGATGTATTATATTGAAAGAATCAAACATTTCAATGAAGTCCCAAACTACATGCTTATATTGTTTCATTCTTTGATTCTTTGTTGCATACAATTTTCTAACTTGCTTGACTATCAGCTCTGAATCCCCTTTAACAATAATATCCTTGACACCATATTTCCAAGAAATCCTTAAACCCAACAACAATGCTTCATACTCTGTAATATTGTTTGTACACTCAAAATTGAGTTTAAAAGAAAATTTAAACTCCTCTTGGCTTGGAGATATCAAGACAACACTAGCACCATTACCAATCTAGACCAAAATCCATCAAACATTAGATTCTAAGGAGAACCTACCTACTTAGATACTTGCACTCATTAATTTTATGCTCCTTACAATCAGCATATCCCATAAAGTTATCAACATCAACATCTATGTACAATACTTCATAAGAAGCATTGTTAGGGTCCTCAATGAGATGTAACATTTTCTTCTCACCATATAACTTCACAAGGCTGCCCTCAATTGGTATGGTTGCATAAGACATGTCCATTTGCACACTTCCACCCACACTAGCTGCCCATTTTCTGGATAATAACATCCCCCATTTGGCAGGAAATCCACAATAACTACATTCAAGGTTAAGTATTTTCCTGGATAAGCTACCAATTGCACTACTAATCCTTTGACATATCCAATTACTGGCACTTCTCTTGAATCCATGGCAGTACATTTCCCAAAAGTTGTTGTTACCTTGATATTTAACTCATTCATTACCTCAAGAGGCATTACATTACATGAGGCTCCTGAGTCAAACATACAATTATGTACCAACCTATCTTTAATAATCAAAGTGGTAAAAATGGATCAACATCTAACTGAGATTCAACCAAAGAAGTTCCCAAATATACCTCAGATGATTCACCCAGTTCCTCTAATGCTTGTGGTATTTTTGATTCTACAATAATGGGAGGAACCTCTATATTATTAACACTTTTTCCCTGAGTAATCTTTTCTTCCTTAAATCCCAAATATTTGAATGCCCTTTTCCTATGCTTAAGGATTCTAAGTAATTCAACAATAGAACAAAGAACCTTCATCTGACTCAAGATTTGGGCTATGTCACAAGGAACATATTTGGGTAGGGCAGTGTTAGAAGGGAGATTCACAACTTCATCTGATAATATGGGAGTCTTCACATTCTGGGCATGGGCAGGAGCACAAGTTTTATTTGGGGTAGTTAGGCCTTTGCCAGATGTCTCTTTCTTAGGGATTTCCCAAGGGATATTGGTAAGAACTGGAACTTTTGACTTGGTTTGTGGCCCTCCCCTTTGGTAACCTTACTTCTAGTATTATATTCTTTCTCTTGAGTAACTACTACATTCATTAACAGTTGCATGTATTCTTCAAAAGGAATTCACCCATCATACTTTTAATCATCAAAGCCCTCAAGTATTCCAAATCATGGTTAGGAAAATCAAATTTTTGTACCATATCAATTTAAAAGCATTAATGGGAGGAAGAGGCAATACCTAGTGGACACAATCCTAAAAATCTTCAGCAGTTCTAGCACTTATCAATTCAGTTGAGGTTTCCCCCTGCTATGAGTTCACAGGGATTTCCATCATGCACACATCATCATATGTCTCATCATCATTTGCTTCCTCAACTTCTTGATCTACATCACATGGGGAGTGTGGTAATAAACACCTATCACACCACTCAATAACATTGGCCTCCTCCATAGTAAAGCAACCCTAGCAGTCAAAGGATCAGGAACCAATCTATTTTCTTAGGGTTGAGGCTATCTATTTCCTGACCCCATGGGCCCTTTCCCTCTGTCATCTAGTTTTGATCACCTCTGGATGATTTCCAAATCTCTCATGACCGTGTGGCTTGTGGCTTGAACCCAGGAACTTTTCCTATCCCTTTTCTACTCTCCGCTTTATAGGATATCTCTTTAATTGCTCCAGCCAAAGTTTTTACAACCTCTTCAAGATCCACAACCTTGTTTGATTAAGGCTTTTCAGGATTGATCAACTTAACACCTTCTCTCTTAGGAGGCTTTCTAACTACTTTGATGTTATTCTCTATTTGTAAGGCCATGGTGAAATCTTGCCTCAATGTTCCCGGGTTCTTATCTCTCAAGTAATAAGTAGCCTTTTTATCAAAAGCATCAAAATATTTTATCAAACAGACTCATCACTTGGCCTTAGGATTATAGGTAGCCTATTCAAGGTCTTATTGAACCAGTATTGAAATCATGGACAAATTCATTTGGATTTTTCTTTATATTTTCAAATTCAGATAAAAGGAACCTGGGATCTGTCTTATCCCCATATTGCAATCTAAAGGCATTTTTCATCTCGGTCCATGAATCTATTGAATTATCTAGTAAAGCCTTGTACCAGTCATGTGCATCTTCCTCAAGAGTATGAATAAATAGCTTTACATACATGTCTTCAAACTCAATTTCAAAATCTTCCATCATATTGACAAAGAGTCTTAAATGGTGGTCACTAGTGATGGCATTATTCCCTTGAAATTTTGGCAACCTATTTCTGACATCTTGTGGCACCATATTAGGATATCCATCCATACCTCTGAAATCTATAGGTCCAAAAATGTTGACAACAAAAGGAGGTCTAGGTGGAGGTTGGGCCATATTTCCTTAAGGAGGTGATCTTGTAGGAGAATCAAAATGATAAGGGACGAGGGGTCTCTGGGCATATGAGTCCAAACTCTCAAAGTAAATATCCTCTAATGACTCAATTTCTTGGAAAACCCTATCAACCTTGGAAGAAACAGGGAAAATGAAGAGGCATGCTTTTCAAACACAAATGATGGCCCCTCTCCAGTTGGAGAACTCAAATTTATATAAATATTACCTGGTTCAAAATCACTTGAAGACGTATGGTAATTTTCAACCACAAATTGATCACCTTTCAGAACTGAGATCTCCTTTTTTATTCTTGATTTCCAATAACTTTCCAGGCTTGTCTTCCTTCCGAATTTTCTTTTCCCAAATCTGGAAATAACTTCCTAGTAGGGTCCCTAATGAAGAAATACCTTCTTCCCTCCAAATTTGCATAGGTCGATGAAAAATTTCACTTGAAACAGGTTAAGACACTGGTAATCATGAAATTTTCAATTCAACATGGAGTCGCCACTAAGTATTTTCACCTTAGTTGTGTAGATCCACTATAAGTAATTTGCCAAGTGTCTATTAATGCTTAATTTTTGCAAAGCTTAATAGATCTGACCTTCCTTTACCCACATTTATCACTATTGATGTAAATTTAGTGTAATAACCACTAAAAACTGGAAATATTACACAATTAACTTGTAATCTCACACAATTCTTACAAATATCAACAAATTATGACATTTAAACAATGTATTTGCACTTAAATCATTTAAGAAACATTACTTGGGTCGGCATGTGTACGCACTTATAAAAATAGTCCCCGGCAACGGCGCCACTTCAGGTGTTGTTGCCGCACAAATAGTTCCTAGTGTTCAAATAATCCCCAGCAATGGTGCCACTTCGGTGTTGTTGCCACACAAATAAATCTCGATGCTCAAATAATCCTTAGCAAAAGCACCAATTTGGTGTTGGTATCCAAATTGATTCTCCCGTGAGGGCTGAGTAGCATCACGAAACTAGTAGGATGCATATAGATAAATGAATCATGATATGAGTCATTTTGTAGTGGGGAAGGGATTCATTGACTCTTTGTCACTCAGGCATTAGAGAAATGGATAGCACCTCACTGAGGGTTTTATCTACCCTCACTACTTTAGGTTGTGCCTTCAACTAGGGTGAGAGGACCCATTCTGTAACCCGTGTTGGTGAAGGATATCAAGAGATCCTTCTCTAGCACAATGTTAATGAGAACCTTGAGAAAATATGATCAATACAACATAATCTAACTCTCACGAGTTGTCACACTAGAGAGTGGAGATGTTTCCTAGACAAGGTTCGGGTTACTAAAGACAATAATTGAATCCTAGTTGTCTCTACATATTTTAGTAGTGGAATTTGTTCATTTGTGGATACACAAAGATAAAAGCAGGGGTAGGTCATGTAGGATTTATCATTTTAGAAGTTTTTTGTGGGAAGTTAACCAAGATAAAGCTGATTATACCAGATCTTTGAGAGCCTTTATAAATATTGGAACACTCACGTTATCGAGATCTATTGTAAGACCTCCATAAGAGCTTGTTTATGGTGTGGAGAGCTTTGGATAAGCTCATAGAGTGAAATTTTGACAGGATCCTGATGAAGTTGTTTAATAATGGTGTGTTTGATGGGAGAAGGATTTGGGGTGGCCAGAATAGATACCTTGGCTTTAGAAGAAGATGAAAATGTTGTTGTGGGATGATTGGTAGGAGCAGCGATGACAACCTTTGGCTGTGATGGAGGTGTGGAGGTAACAAGTTCCTTAGGAGGAGGGATAGTGACAAAAGTCCTAGGGATGGACAGTGAGGTAGAGTTAGGGTTATACGGTCTTCAATGGGTGGTTTTCCAAACAACGTTGATTAAAAGAGGAGGATGATCCTTAGGATCATCCTCTTTTGGTAGTATTTTTTTGGTATCGTTGGTTGTCTCTTTATTTGGTAGCAAGTACGGCTGCACTTTCTTAATGAAAGGGGTGGTCGAGATGTTTTGACAGACACATGTTGGGATGTGGAAGTTGGTAGGAGAGATGATAGAGTTGGTTTTTCATCGTTATGATTTTCATTTACAAATAGATGTACAATGGCTTGGAGAGATTTGCAATGTTCAGTGTCATGTCCAGGGGCATGGTGAAATGCATAGACAAGATTGGAATTAAACTAGGATAGCCTTGGCATGTTTGGATAGAAATATTTACTTGATGGTAAGGTGATGGCTGATTCTTGGAGTAGCTGGTGAAACATGGTGGTATAATATCCTGATGTTATCAACGGAGGACCTTGGAATGATGTTTGGGAAGGTGGTGATGTAATAATAGCTTTGGACATTGTTTTAGATTTGGGAAGGGAAGATGAATGTGTTTGATGCGGGATAGTAGTGGAAGACACAGACACCTTTGAATTTGCTTTAAGATATTGGTTGAAAAAGGGCGGTTGCATTGTTCTAGTAGTAGTATGGGTTGTTAATGAAGGGAAGGCTCCTAGAATGGAAGAGGATGACGAGGGGTGTGGTCCTAAAATAGAAGGAGATGGTGTGGCCTCCAGGGAGCTAGTATTGGGAATAGTGAGGTCCACTTTTCGATGAGGATGTGAAGGAGGATGCTTGGGAAATGGGGGCCTAGATCTTGTATGTGAATGGGGATTGTTAGAGGGAATGACAAGAATCTCTACAAGAGGAACTGAAGATGATATTGAAGTGGATATTTGTGGGGACTGCGTGGATGTGTGAGTATCTAATGGTATAGAGGAAATGGGATGATAATTCGAAGTCAAGGAAAGTTGGAATGTTTGCCAAAAATCATCAAGTAATGACTTGGTCGTGGAAGAGGGAGATGAGATAGATGAATGTAAAATAGTAGATGTAGTAGGTGTTGGTAAAAGTGTGGAAAGAGGGACTGGAAGTGAGGCTAAGGATGGGATAATAGGTAGAGGTGGGATAATTTCTGGTAAGGTAATTGGATTTAATGGAGTAGGTGTAAGAGGCAACGACAAAAAATAATATTTACACATGAGGAGGGGGTGGTAGGTGTGGAGATAAGTGTAGGTATAGGAAGGGGTGCCAAAGTGGACATGGATGTGACTAATGTTGGAGTGGAGATGAATGTTGATGAGTTTGTGGATGTAGGGAATGTGTCAAAGGGGACTGGTGTACTGGTTGATGAAGATGGTAAATTTGTGGAGGAAACTAGACTCTTATCACCAACATGGATAGTGTTTATGGTGTGGGTACTAGGGATTTGAGATATAGAATTGGAGGCAGTCTGGTTTGTCGATGTGAGTGTATGATTTAGAAATGATTATTTAAAAATATATAATGGTTGATTGGGTGAGGCATTTGGGTTATCCACTTGAAGTTCTCCCTGATCATGAGTCTTTGGACTAAATCCTTGAATGTCTAACATTTCTCTATGTCTTGTCCTCGGACTTGATTGTACTTACAATAGTGATCCTCACGATACCACACAGGTCGTGGTCTAGATTCGTTAATAGGCTAATAAGCGATAGTGTGATCAAGTGTGTTGTTATCAATTTATCAAAGATGGCATTGTATGATTCTCCTAAGGGAGTATAATTGGGCATTGGCCGTGTGAATCGTTGTTGAGTTACTATAGTAGATGTCAGGGTAGGAGATGATTTGACAATGATGGTGTTGGCAGTTGTCTTGATTTATCATTTGATATGGATGGTCTAATAAATTCCATTTTGGGCTTATTTGTCTTTAATTTTAAATGCCCCTACTCTATAGCACGTGTCTCAAGCTTGCGGGCCATGGTGAAAACTTCTTCAAAAGTGTGAAATGATTGGATTTGAAAAGTTGAGGAAATATGCTTAGCACAAGAGCTCGATGAGGTCAATTTGAGGAAGTGGAAAAGATAATTGGTTTATAATAATGCGCCATCGTGTGATGAAATTTGTGATGGATTCATCTTCGAATTGGCAAATGGTATACATATTTTTGATGGTTATTTTGCACACAATATTAATGGAGAAGTTCTCAAGAAATAATTGTGCAAGATGAGAAAAAGAAAATATGGAGTATTGGGGAATATTATTATACCAATCTAAAGCAGGGCCTACCAAAGACATGGGGAATGTACGGAGCATCAAATCTTGGTCGTGTGCGATGAGATAACACGCATGTTTAAATGCTCGGAGATGTTGTTGAGGGTCCTCCTTACTGTTAAATTTGGAAAACTTTGGCAATTTCGAGTGTGGAGGATATGGTTTTATGGGCATGGATGGATGAATGGGTTTGTTACATATTTTCTCATAAGAAAATGTGGCTTTGGACCCTAAAGTAGCGGTCTCTAGGTTGGCTAACCAACCTATCAAGATTTGCATGGGATCATTAGGAAGTTCCTGTTGAGAAATGAAATGTGGTACTTATATATGCATAGGTGTATGAGGAACTTGGTATGGGTGAGTGTAAATTATGGATTGTGGTTGAGGTGGAGGCTGATAGAATGTGGGTTGGTGGGAAACGGGGGCATGGTATGATTCTTGAGATTATACAGGTTGTTGAGGTGACTGCTGAGTGGGGATATGGGTATAGATGGGTTGATAGACTAGAAGTGACATTGCATGTTTCAAAGGTATCATTGGAGGAAGTTGAGAATTAAGGGCATAGACTTGTGATGTAAAAGGAATTTGTTGTTTAGATAAGGGATTTGACACATGGGATGGTTGAATGAAAGTACCAGTGACAATCGAGGTTGTCGTAGTGGTAGGGATGGCAGTCACGATGGTTGTGTTGATGTGAGGAAGATTGGGTGGAATAGGCATGACTACCTGGGTGGTCTGGTGTGCCGATGGGTTGGTGGAGGATGAAGCAAAATCATGTAAGGCCACGAACTAAGGAATTTCAGAACTAGTACTATAAGGATAGACTTACTGAAGTGGTGGGCCATCCAGAGGAAGGTGTATGTATCTTCTTAAGAGATAATCTTGAAGGGCCACAGGGTTGGTGTCAAGAATTTGTCTAAATTCTGGGTCCCCAAGAGGGAAGACAGTACCAATAGGCTCTGATCTGACAGAGGGCGGAGTGGCAAGCCTGGATGGGATGGATTGGTCTAACATCAAAGTGTGATTGACTGGTACTGGGTAAGATATATTGGTAAGAGAATGGGTATTTATGGGGGCCGTGGGGAGAGACATGGATGATGAAGCCACTAGGATGCTTATCGGCTGAGATGAAGCATTATGTGAAGTGGGGTTGTGTTCCATTTTCTTCGTACTAGATTGAGTGCTTATGGCATGAAATTTGTTATTAGACGAGCCAAACAAGTGAGGAACACAACAATTTTTTTGTATTATTTTGTTTTGTTTTGATTTTGATTAAAGAAAAAAATTAAAAATGGTTGTAAGAGGACCTAGAAGGAGATGAACTATGTTTGGTTTCGGGTAAGTTATGGCTGGGAAATGTCTGAAATAGTTTTCTGTTGGGTGATCAAATCCCAATCAGTGAACCAGGTGCAAGGAATGTTTCGGTGTGTTGATTAGTTTGTGAAGTTTCAGGCAGTGTGTGATGATAGGTGTGATGCAAAAATTTAAACCCCTAGTTACACTATGTGAGCAGGTAGAATGCATAGGGTTCATTTTACTCCAAATTTGAAAGATGAAATTCATGCTTGCTAAAATCACCCAAAAAATGATAGTACCATGCAGAAAAGAGGAAATAGGGAAAACTAGAGAATACTTGTATATCGCTTTTCCTTTTTATCTGACAAGTTGAGAAAAACAAGGTGTATGTTGATAAGGATAGGTTTTGGAAGTGATCGCCAGTCAGTGGCCAAGGAACATCCGGGTACCCATGATTTACACCATTCACAATTTCGATTGAGATCGGCGGATGAGATTTCAGACGTGTCTAATTAGTTTAGTAATTATATTTGAGAGCGTTATTATGTACCTGCAAAAGTGAAGAAGATAATTAGCGGACGTAGTTGACAAAATAAAAAAACAAATTCTAAGTCATGTCATTTAGATGTTAACAACAAAGTTTACTGATGGAAATAATAACAAATAATTATTCTCGTTAACAACCATAACAAAAATAAAGAATAACAAAATAATTATCCTAATATAATTGTACCACCTAGGAATTTTAATTAACAAAGCTTAACTAAACTAATAAATTAGCCTCATGTAATTAGCTTATGAATTCTAATTATCAAGTCGTAACTAATGAACTCGTAATAAAACAATTATCCTAGGAGTACTAAGTAACAAATCGTAACTAATTAACTAGGAAATAAAACAATTATCCTAGGAATACTAAGTAACAAATCATAACTAATTAACTAAGAAATAGAATGATTATCCTATGAACAATTATCTTAGGAATTTTAATTAACAAATTGTAATGAACTAACTAGTAAAGAAAACAATTATCTATGGATATGAACAAATCATGATTATTTAATGAACAATAACACCATTATCCTATATAAAACCTAACTAAGTAATTACTAATATAATGATGTATGGATGTGATGGGTTGAAAGGATGATGTTTTGATAGAAGAGGCTTGTGTCGAAAGTCAACCTATGTGTGGTGTGTGGTCGAGCTATGTGGCAGCCGGTGCACGTCAAAGGGAGATGTGAAAGGAAATGCACTTGTGGATTGAGACGTGAGAGGTTAAAGGTAGTCGATGTGGGAGATGGATGGAATCTCAGAGTAAAGGAGTTGGATAGGCCGTGGAGAGGGAGTTGACTCAGAAGGAAGAAAGGGAGCGGTGTAGGATGCGTGGCAAGTTGGAGGATGTTTATGTTGAGAGAGGGGTGAAGTGGAAGGCTATTGGGATGAACTGAGGTAGGATCGGTGGAGAGGGCAGTGGAGCTGAGTGGTCGGGGAGGGAATGGTGAGGAGAGGAAGAAAATGGCTTGGTGAAAAGGAAGGAAGCAATTGGGGGAGAAATGGATGGGAGTTCAGCATTGGGTGGCTACGGTGCTACGAGCACCACTTGTAAATAATGGTGAATGGATTGCTAGATGATCACTATTTTCAAAGCTTGTGTGATTTTGAAATGAGATTGGAGATGGTTGAAAACATCAAGTGTTGGAATGAAGAATAGTTTGTTGGAATCCAGGTCGAGGGAAATCCCGTGGAAGAGGTGACGGTGAGGGGACTATGTGGCGAGTGGAGAATATGTGTCTTCATTGGATGAGGGGAGCTACGTGAAGAATTAGAGGATTGTGTGTATCTGCAGAGGTGAGGAGAGAGCTCAAAGAATTAGAGACATGGGAGAGGGAGATGGGAACTCGGGAGAGATCTCGGTCTGCGTGGGGACAGGGTGGAGTGAGGTGGACAAGTGAGGTAAGTCGATGGGAGTGGCTGAGTGGAGGGGAGTCAGAATGGAGAGAGGAGGTGGACGGGTGGAATGGAGATCGAGTGGGAGGCAGGAAGATGAAGGGGTCTGCGGGAGTGACACGGCGAGGATGGACTGTTGGGAGATGGAGAGCAGTATGGATGTTGGAGGGGAGATGCGTGGAAAGCCAAGTCGGCTTATGTGGGGAGAGAGTGGAGCGAAAGGTATGAGTGGATGGTGGACGGTGGGAGAAATGGGTGGGATTGGCTGAGTGGAGAGGTATTGAGGATAGGTAAGTGTGGGAAGGGAGGAGCGGAAGGTATGAGTGGGCTCGGTGAGGAGAAGGGTAGGTCGGTTAGGGGAGATGGGGAGTAAGGTGGAGATGGGGTAGCGTAGGGTAGGGTTAAGATTTTTTTAAAAATTATTATTATTATTATTATTATTATTATTATATATACATATATATTATTAACAAATAGCAATAACAATAAAATTTTACACCTATTATAAATGAATCAATAACAGACCCTTTCAAATGAGAAATCTACTTACCCCAATGGCGACATAAATGACTACATGTACGCACCACAACACATGGACGAAGATAATACCAAAGAGCCTACAAGCGGGTGAGTCTACAAATGAAAAATGTGCAACATATATCTAGATTGATGCAATGTTATACTTAAAATAATATAAAACACAATAACGGTTATCCGTACAACACCTATACAAAGTAAACAAATAGAAACATGACCAGAACTTGGATATGGTCCCACCGGGCGTGCCAAATGTTGATCGGAGTTTCTTGCTTCCTATCTAGATGAGTGTACGAGAAATCAACAAACACAAAACAACGTCGAGTATACAAGGGCTTAGTACCTTGGAGATGGTGATGGATGATACAGTGCAAAGTTGATGTCGAACTCCTCGGTGTGATCCCAAAGCAAACCTGCAGCTCACATATAGTAGAGAAAAATTGATTAGAGATTTTATGTGAGGGTTTCCTAACAAAGCAGATTCAAGAAGCGTTAACTCCCTCGGTGGCTGTCAACCCCATGTAATAAGAAATAATGATAAGATACAAGATAAACAAATAACATGCAAGTTGATTAACAAAGGAACCTAACATCAGTGGGTGTGTAGATGGTGTTATTGATCTTATTCGAACACAACGTGCAACAAGAACCACGCTACATGAACTAACGAATCATGAGCATAGTAGTGTCATTACAGGGACATCATGAAGGTATAAATGATAAACAAGAAGCTAAGAATTCAAAATAGCATTTTCCCAAATTTTCTCCCTTCTTTTCGAAGGGGGAAAATCCCATATTTATAGCCTAATGGTGAGGTTAGACTACAGGTTAAAAGATACTTAGGGTTGAGTAAAGTAACCCTGATTAAAAGAGGTGATGTGATTCAATGGGGCTCACAATTTGACTTAAAGTAAAAAAAAAGATAAGGATGTGATAAGAGGTGGGGATATTAGGTGAAATAATGTATTCTCTTTTTGAATTTTAAGAGTGGGATGTCGGATGGGTGCATTATTGCCCATGTTTTGCATTATTTTTGAGATATGACAATATTTGGATTATTAAATGGGTTATGTAGAACCCATTAATTAATTAAAACCATGAATTAATTAAAATGTAGATGGATGGGATTTAGAACAAAGAAAAGTGGGAGGAGATGTAAATGCGGGATGATGAAGAGGGGTTACACCCAAAAATAGGTGTCTACAAATAGATTCCAATAATGACAATATTGGATTACGATATTATTACTAATGGAATCCAATATAGGAAAAAATGGTGATAGATTTCTTCCAAAACTTGTAATATTGGAGTTCGATTCATTGGAATATATCCAAATTTACTAAAATAAGTGATTTAATAATGAGATGCAAATACTTTATTTATTACTTTGAGGAATGACCATTCAATTTATCTCAAGGATGAGTACTACGTTAATCTTTAGATGCCTCTTGAGATTATATAAGAAGAAAAATATCTACAACTAGAATTAGTAATATGTTATGAAGAATAATATCAAATTTCCTCTTAATCTTTAAGGGATATAGTGATCTCAAGCATGCCTTTGAAATTTTAAAAATTTTATCTTCCAAGCACATTTCTCGTGATATTAGTTAGCTTCTTTGTGGTTAGAGAATGTAGTAATTTTCCATTGTCATCTTTCACATAATGTTGACATGAATTTTATTTTGTGTTTGCATACTTGGTTCGGTTATGGAATATTACATTCTTGGCCATTTAGATTGTTGAATTATTATCAACCTTGAGTGGTGTAGAAGAAATTTGTGTTACTTGAGTTATAAATATTCAATTATCCTTCTCGAGACATATTATTTAACTAGTTTCCTCTAAAGTAAATTAGAATTATACCTTCATTCAAAAAGCAACCACTAATCCTCTACTTGCAATTGGATAATCCTTCGAGTGATAACAAGAATCGTACCTTACTTATATAATCATTAATTTTGACAACAAAAAGGTATTTAACATTGTGTATCTAAGCTTCCTTCCAGTGGGACACACTCATGAGGATATAGATGGGACTTTTAGAAGATTAGCAACATCGTTACATAAAGTAGACAAATTTTCTTTAAAACTTATCATGGAATCCTACAAAACATGCCAAGAAAGGTAAAGTACATTCACTCCTTACCTTATTGAGAAAGTGTAAAACTTCAAGGACTTTGTGGAGCCATACTTGCTGGATGGAAACCATAAGATAGTGGGTATCAGTAAACCTAAGATGTTCATATTTCATTTCATTGATAGCATAGGTTAGTGATGTAGTATAAAGAGACAATAAATTATTTGCAATGGTCTTGTCCAATCCAAATATGGCGTATAAAGGATAATGGTGAAGCAAACTTTTCAAAAGGGAAAGCACCTTTGAAACCTTTCAAAGAACTCGAAGAAATGGAAGATCTGAAAAAGATTATAAAAGCATATATTGAACATTGGGGGAAAAGTGGAACAAATGTAGTGAATATTTTCTTCCAAAGATAATGTATTGGGAAATTTTTTTGCATGCTTTGGATAGACCATTTGCAAATTGTAAAAGGAGGCCAAATTTGTTTTTTCTACAAACAGTACAACAAAAAAACATATATGACCAAATAACAGAGCCACACATATTCATAGAGAGGACTACATTAGTCAACATATCACAAGTAATAATGATATTTACGTCGGGCGTGTTTGTATAATATCTAAGGAGAATTCAATCCATTGAAGGATGTGTGTAAGGGACAAATGCTTCTTATACGACCAGGAAATGGTAATGAAAATATATGGATGGGGAGAGTAGATGGGGATATTTTCTATAAACGAGAAGGAAATAATGTAAATAAAAAGGTGAGAATTCAACATTGAAAACCTACAGGTAGAGGAGAAGGTGCAACATTGTATCAGGATTGTTTAAGGCCGAATAAAACTTGGAACGTCTCATACGAACTTAATGAAGATATTTATGTGGATAGCATCATCCGAGCATGACACCAAACAAAAATTGGCAAAGTGGCTTCATAAAGATACCCGATAAAGGACATGAGGCCATTAAATCATACCTTGAACTACTTGAATAGGGTAATGAATGTTAACTTGGAGAAACTATTGAAGATCATAAATTAGTATGTGAAATCATCTTGGCATGGGATGTGAGTTTTTTTAAATTTTATTCCAAAGCATGCTCCAATAAAACTTTACAGTTGTATTATTATTTGATATTTAAATGGAAGATTGAGTGTAAAGTAAGGGAGTTTTTTTCCATATAATTCTATAAGCATCATGTTGTTAATGGAATATGAATCTTATTAATTTTTAATTAATATAATTTCCACCCTATAATTAATTTGATTCATAATAAAACATAGTAGTTCTTTATTATGCTAGTAAGTTTACAAGGAGCTGGTTATGATTTACAGGGAATTGCATTTACAAGGAATCCATTTCAATATTTCATGCTTTGGTTTTTAGGGAATTGTTTATGATTTATGATTTCATTACAACCAAAAAATAAAAGTTCTTTGCCTAAATTTATGTGCATAACCCATTAATTAAGTTTGGACACTAATAAACCTTAATAAATGAAGCCACGAAACTTATAATTCTAAAAACACCAATCGTGCTCTTACCATTGATGTATTAGACTTGGTGAATTGAACATTAAGTGTGCATAATGCACATGCTCCCCTCCATCTCAATCCTTTTATTAAAAATATTCCTAAGTTACTTGTTTAGAATGGGAAAATGCCCATTCTAAATTAACTTATTTTTAATTGTTCTAATAACTTTATAAAGTGCAAACCTTTCAAGTATAGATACTTGATTGTTGCAGAAACTCTTGTTTTATAGAGAATTGGTTATGGTTTATGATTTCATTACAACAACTAAATTATATGCTCTGAATCCCCTAATTCTTTAATTAAGAACTATAAAATTTATATGCATAATTACCCATTAATTAAGTTTGGACACTGATAAACCTTAATAAATGAAGCCACAAAACCTTTCAATTAAAAATATTCTTAAGTTACTTGTTTAGAATGGGAAAATGCCCATTTTAAATTAGCTTAGATAATATTGTTCTAATATTATCTCTATAAAGTGTAAACCTTTCAAGGGTACAACAAGATGATTTTATTCGATAAAAGGATTTTTTCAATTACTTGTATATAGTATAAAAATTAGAAATCAATATTACACTACTTAAAAACCAATAATAACAATATTGGAATATGATATCATGCACTAGATAGAAACTAATAATTACAATATCGGAATCCAATTGCAACAATTAAAAAATTAGAAATAATGATACTGTAAGTCTAGATTCTTGGACATGTGTCCAAATTTAATGAAATGTTGGTTATTCATATTTTGATCAAAGCAATAGCAAATGTACTACCTATTGAGTAAGCCTAGGAAATTATAAATCATTATTTTCTTAATTGAAAAGAATACTCAAAGCATGATAAATTTATTTTTTAATTTCTTCTAAGGCTTTTGGGTGTTTAGGTCAACTTCAACAATGATAGAGTACAATGGTTCCATTCATTGCAATATTTTGGGGATGCAAGATGATGTTTTAAGTTGTATAATATGTAATTGAAATTATGTTACAAAGTTAATAATGAAGCGGTTCATGAGATATCCACACACTACCAAATATGAAACAATTTCTATAAGTTAGGAGTATGAGATAACAAAGATAAAAAAAAGAAGTTAAATGTGGAATATGTATTAGTGTTGGGCATTGCCTTTTTCATTGTGGCCAAAAGGGAATCATACTAATTCTCCAAAAAGGGATGGTATGTATGAAGTGTTGGTTATTTTCAATGTAGGTAGAATCATGAAACTTTTTAGCATTCTAAATTTGATGGGTTGGTCAAGAAAATCTATTGACTCGAATGTCAATTGTATTAGGAATAATCCATGGATTCGTGTTCACATTATTGTTTGTAATAGTTAAATGTAATATTCATATATTACATTAGTAAGTTAGTGTGTTAGTAAGATATTAATATTGTTATATTAATATCATATTTGTGTGAGAAAAATAAAAGTTTGTAATATTATTAATATGAGTTATTAATCAACTCATTATTAATAATATAGGATAATATGTATTAGTTGTGAGTTTGTTGAATAAACAACTCACGTAGCTATTTGGGAGTTGTGTGAGAGATTCTTGGGTTTGGGAGTGATTATAGGAGAGATATGTGAGGATATTGTGGGATTAAAGATTGGAGTTGAATCCTTGTTTTAAGGAGTTCATTCTCCTATATATTGTAAGCTCTCTCATCATGTAATTGCTCAAGTTTTATTCTATCAATAATATATGGTATTTTTGTTATAATTTGTCCTCTGCAATTTTAGTCTTGTATTCTACAACTTTCCTCCATTATTAATGTGATTGTTCTTTATGTAGCTTAGTTATACTATCAATTTCACATCAATTTCTAGGGTGCAAACAACTCGCTCTTATACAACTGAAAGAAATGTAAATATTTGAGAAAATATTTTAAAAAAGGGTTTTCTTTTTTATTTCTTATGGCATGAATTGTTCAATCACTACTCAAGGATAGTTAGATCTAAATGTCTCACTAGAGAGAGCCAATACAAAGAGTAACAACAACCGGAAAAAATACGACAACGATGATATAACAAAGTAGGAGACATCAACATAGTATCGAAACAAGACTTGATTCAAATGTGTCGTCCATTTTTCGTCGTAAAATTCAACCACATCTATCAATCCCCAAATATTTATCATAGTAAATATTTTTATTGTTGATAGAATAAAAGTTGTGATGAAAACAACAATCTTATATTGCCCTTGTGAAATTATATCCGCTCGGTGCTCTCTATATCAAGTGATACTAAATTATGCCTTGAACCTAACTATTTTGTAGCATTAGAAATATTTGATTTTGTTATTGAAGTTTTTAAAGTAACGAGATAGCTTGAAACGCATATAGATAAGAAAGTAGACAAATGTATTAAAACAATAGTTTGCATGAAGGAAAAATAATAAGTTGGTGGTAAAGTATCTTTGCCTAATATTTATTTGCAACACACATAAGTAGATAGTGGTGAGTAGCGAGCCACACTCTTATTTTATAATTATTTTAATATAATTGACAATTAAAAGAACCATAACACAGTTTTCCTTTCTCAGCTTCTTCCATACGTAACTGTCCCTTTCATGACTTTTTTATGAATGTTCAATGATTTTGAAACAAATTTCTGCGAAGTCGTTTGGCATTAATACTAAGTAGGAAATGCGTCTTTGTATAAAGTCGTTTAGCATTAATATAAAGTCGTTTGGCATTAATACGCAAGTTGAGTTAGTCAACCACGTTTTGAGGATGCCGTCACCATTTCCATACTTTTCCGATAGACTTGAACATCTATTATTCGTAATCGTCACGCTCTCCAATTTTCCATGAAAAACTGTCCATCAAATAAATACATCATCGCAATCCGGCCCTCCCATATCAGATTTATTTAATAAATATGACAATGAGACTCGATAGTACCCCTTTCCCCCATAGCCCCCTAAAAAAGCATAGGTTGAAGACTTGAACTGTTATTTTAGTATTTTAAACAAATGGAAAGTTTAAAGGAAACTTGGAAATACTAGAAATGTCTAACATAGACAAGACTGTTTCAATGTACCCACACGTAGAGTAGAAATACACTCTCTGAGCACACTCAAGGATGCTCTGTGTGCATCCGTACGTGTTACCCAGCGGATCTTGCTGCTGCCTAGGCCGCCTCCTGCTCTTTGTACAGAGTCATATCAACATTTATTTGTTTTGACTTATATGAAATGTTTGTGTTTAATGTTTGTCTATGTATAGATTTGTCTTTGTTTATTGTGTTTGTAAAGATTTTTTTATTATTTATTTTATTTAAATTGTTATTGGCCTCTGGACCACCTGCTTAATAATCATGTGTGCATCCCCCTAACCAATGCCCTCTCGATATCATCTTGTAGCACGCTCTCCTAGCTGTAAATAAAATCCATGTGTGAGGACCTTTAGTGCCCTTTAATTTCTTGGTAATTCTTGTTTCTTGATAGCTTTGCTCATATCCCTAGAGTGCTTATACTCATTGCTCACTTATGTCATCTTTTTGGTAGAAACACCATCATTCACTATGAGATTTGTATTCATCGCTTATGATCTCGTGTTAATTTCTTCCTTATTGTGTCCCTTCTTTCCCCCTCGAACAATTAGTGTGTACAAATAACTAAAAAGTAAAATTTCATTTGGTGTTGCAATAATTGTACTCAAAGAGCAGAGATCATGCCCCAATCATCCAACTTAACCTATTAACTTCTTTTAAGGGAGACAAAAATGATAACTTGTTTGTTCCATCTTATAGATTTCTACAAAATATTGGCTTCATCAACTTTAGATGTGAGGGAAGCAATTCGCCTTATAGCCATTATGTGTATATAATAAATTTCTATTATCGACGGACTCGGAGAAGAAGCTAACGTTAGTATTGGAGTTGTATAGAACATTTGTTGATCTATGCCCAAAACCTAAAAATGGTTACTTTAGGGTTGAATATGGATTTGAGGAAGAGATGCACTTCTTTAGTTTTAAAAATGCCTAGTTTGGAAAAATTATTGGATGAATTGCAAGGGTTTTATGAAATTGTGGTTCTTACTTGAGCAAAGAGGGAAAACGCAAGTTCTCTATTGGATGAGTTGGATCTCTTACAAAAAAACATCCCACTTAGCCACAAGTTTTTCAGAAATTCATGCATGCAATCGTAAGGAATCAAGGTAAAAGATCTTTCAAAACTTGGGAGAGATCTAAAGAGAGTTATATATGTTGATGTGTGGCCATGTGAATCTAAAAGCCAAAAAAATTTTGCACATTGGGAATATTTAGTAGACATATGAAAGACAAAGATAGGGAAATGACCCTATAGTTGTGCATGCGCCAAAACAAGTACATTTGTTTTCACCATAGGTTGCTGAAAAAAGTACCAATAGTTGTTCACTTTTTTATTAGTGACACTTTTTAAGAGTCAGTGACAATGTGACATATAGGGCTCAGTCATTGGTCCCTCTTTCAAATGCTTTATTTTAATTTTATTCATTTTAAATCAATTCAAAAACTACTTTTCCCTCTAAATAAAAATGTGAAACGAAAATTTTGATGTGACATGATCATACGTTACACAATGATATTATTTTTTGTGCTGACAAGACCCCTACATATATCTACGCGCCCCTAAAATTAGGGTGCACGGCTATAGGGTCCTCTCCCCTGAGCATTGTTAGACTCGTCAATTTATACAAGAGTTTTATAGAGTCAGAGTCATATGATGTAAGGACACATTTAGCAAATGACCATTGAATGTAGGGGATTTCAGACCATTGGATGGTTAACCAAATGAAACAATGACAACTCGCTCACATCCACTATAAAGAACTCCTTCAACCTTATACATTATTTCAATTATTTTCATCAATTTTTCTTTGAATTTCCTAGAGTATCTTTTATAATTTTCTATGAGTAGATCATCTATATAGACAAGCATAAATATAATTGTACTATCCATATAAACAACCATATAAATACAATTATACTATTTTGACAAAAGATTTGTATCTTTAAATTCAAAACTAAGTGATATTTCTTGTTAAATAGGTTATAAATGAGATTTTCCTATCACAGTCTGCGGTTTTTTCAATCCATACAATAATTTCTCTAACTTGCACACTTTGTGCTCTTGTTCATCAACTACAAAACATTCATACCAAGTTATAAACATCGTTTCTTTGAGATTGTCACTTACAAAAGTATCTTTTAACTCTGGCTGACAAATTTTCCATCTATCATGTTCTCCTTAAGCCAACAAAGTTTGAATGGTATTCCATTTAGCTATTGCTTAAAAGGTTTCATTATAGTTTATCCGTTCCTTCTGAAAGAACCCCTTTAATATATCTCTTGTTATGTGTTTATCAAGTAAGCTACATACTTTATAATTTTTATGAAAGACTGACTTGCAACTAATTGGTACATTTCTCTACGAATTAAGTTTTAAAGCTTGTTTTAAGGAAGCTAATTTGGATTGAAAAGAAACAATGAAATCCTTTTCTAGATGCCCTTCTAAGGTGAAATCTTCTACTTGTTCTTGAATCTCTTCATTGTTTATGTTTTATTTTTGGTTGGATTTATATGTGCTTCTTATGTTTGTTTTTCCATTTCCAACTTCATCATGTGTGACATATGTCAATATTTGTGTGAACTATTTTGGCCTCTTGTGTCATGATTCTTGCAAAAAAACGGTGCCCAAATTTCTTGATTTGAAGCTCCTTCATCTTCTTATTTTTGCTCTTAAATGACATTTTCATCATATGATGAAGTTTGAATTTATTGTACTAGATGTTGGCCATTGTGTTTAGTATTTTTCATTGATTTTAAAGGTCATTGAATGCAAAGGGTGCCATGGTGTCATATTAGTCTCCATGAGGTGACATTCACGATCTAGCATGAAGTTTGATTGGTAGTATCATGATCTCGGTCAAGTTGTTATGGTGTCTAAGCATGGTCTTGAGTATGGTGCAAGCATGGATGGTCATTATATGAGTCCCAAAGATTGATATGAGGTTCATCATGGTCAAAGAGATGCGAACTAGATGTGTCAATGTGTCTGCATTGAGTCATCATGGTCAGGTCATGAAGAGTCATGTTTTAGTCAGGTCATTCTAGATATTCATCCTAAGAGTCATGTTTTAGCATGAGATATGGAGTCATTCTAAGCATATTCGTAATCATAATGCATTTTCAAAGGTTTGATGATGTTTCATGGTCCTTTGAATCAAGTTTCTTAAGGACAAGGCATGTAAGCACATGTAAGTCTTGGTGGTGAGCAAGATTTAGAAGCATTTAAGAACCATCTATCATGTAGGTTCAATCAACCAAAATCAAACCCACAACCAATCTACTTCAAAGCACAACTGACAAATAGTTCCTCCCTATAATATTTCAAATGTGAAAGAAAAAATTTGGCAGATAGTGTTGGTGTATAGTACAGAACGGGAATGGAAGGAAAGTGGAACCACGTTTTCAGAATGTCATCACCATTTGACAACAGTATTCCATACATTTCCAATAGACTTCGACCAAGACTCCGAGTCAACATCTATCATTCGTCATGGTCTCACATTTTCCATGAAATTCTCACATAAGTTAGATAGGCACCTTGAGATTGATATCTCTCGGTGTCTTTTAGTAGATGTATTTAGGATATCTATGCTAGTATTTATTTTTTAAATATGGAGTATTTATAAAATATTAATTATAAATATAAAAAAATATTTATATGTTTTATAAAATACATTTAAAAGTCAAAACTAACCTAAATTAATTTCTAGGGTTTTAAATACTAATATATACTTATAATAATATTTGTAATGAATAATATATATTATATTTATTTATTTGTACTTAAAACATTTATGTATATGTTCTATTCTTAATATGTGTTATGAAGAAAATATAAATTGCATTTATTTTTAAATATTGAGTTGTGTTTTTAAATATAATTGTTTATTTAATTAGTTTATTTGAATATTTGTTTGTTATGAACTAAATATATTTTGTATTTATTTTTAAATATGAAGTTGTATTTATAAAATTTTCATTATAAATATAAACAAAATTAGTTATATATTTTATAAACTAACTAAATATTTATAGATTCTATATAAGTAAAAACTAACATGCATAGTTGATTTATGGTTTGAAATAGGGTTTGAGATACTAATATATAGTAATATAATAATATTGCAATCAATAGTATACATCAATAAGAACTAGTCTAGTTACTTACAAATTGTGAATTTCCTTTTGATTTGTAGTAATGATCTTCACACTTCTTCATTTATTATTTATTCCACACTAATGATCTTCCACACTTTTAAAATAAATTACATTTGCGTGTATAAATATATAATTATATATTTTATGTATTAAACATGAGTCGACATTTTAATATTATATATATTATTTTAACTATCAAACATTAGTCGACAAATAAATAGTTTTTTCTAATAACACACATCATTGCATTCCTTGCATACCATTGTAGGAACACCTCATTATGGCTTACTCTTCATCCTTATTATTTCATGTAAAATACTATATTCTAGTCAATCAACTTACACTTCTTCTTCTTTTTCATTCTCTCATTTGCACTCTTGGTTGTGCAGGTTTCACTTCATTATCAATGTGATCCTCCAAAACAACACCTCAATGTTGTGTGGCTTCCATGGGATCCAAACATGATTGCATATTTCTTATCATTTTATATAAGTCATCAAATTCTGAGAGTACATTGCAAAAAATCCATATACAAACATCAAATAACAAGTTGCAAACTATATATTCCATATTTTCTATCCCTGTGTAGGGCTATATAGATTCATCGTGATGTTATATCCAATCCTTGTCGACTTGTATGGTCTTGGACCGACATGTCCTCTAAATTTTGTTTCAATTTTTTTATTTTTGTTTAGAATAACTTGTGAACTATGATGCTCTTGCATTAGAAGTTCAAGTAAATAAGATGACGATGGAGGATTCTTGTTTATAGACTCTCTCAAAACATTGGGGTAACTCTCCTATAATGTTTCATGACATACCTCCATCTTTAACCTAGGTAATGACACCTTGAAGGGAGGTTGCTATAAGAGTTGCTCTCACTATCATTTTCAACAATGTGTTGGCTATATTACACATAAGTGTTTGCTTCCTCAATGTAATTCTCTCTCGGCTCACCAAGATGGTTGAGTATGTCTTTTATGCTTCTAAGATGAATTTCCTTTTAGGACATCACAATCTTACCCACCAAACCAAACTTTAAGATACTTAGGAGATCATTAAGGAAGAGGCATTCGATAGTGACAAAATTGGTTGGGACCTCATGCTTTAGGTGAATGACTTAGCTCATAACTTGGATTAGACATGTTAAATGATGAAACCCTACTTACCATCAAGGTTTCATTGTTGGAGTTTTTTATTATTGTGTTACTCTGATTTGTTTTGATAAAAACTAGAGCAATCACACATGAAATGTGCGTTGGAAATGTTGAAGGGGATGTATTAAATAAGTAAAACTGAAAGTAGTGAAATAACAGGAGAGGATGAGGAGAGATGAAGTAGGGGTTTGATGGAGAAGTAAAAGGATGGGGAGAATTTTGTGAGGAACCAACGGGAAAGTCTTCTTTCCTACAACCATGTGCCATTTTTACAAAAATTCAAATGGAGAAGGGGGTGCGGTGTGCAACTCATTGAGTTAACATATTTTAGAGGTATCTCAGAATACAAGGAATGGTCGATTGATACTACTAATGTCAATAGTTTTTTTTGATTTCATCTCTTGCGTAAATGTAAGGGGAATTCAATTACACGTCTCATGAGACACTTTGCACTTGAAGGGGCCAAAATAAAAAAATGGGGAAAATCCAATAGGTGTTGGTTTCTATGTGGTGGTTGGAGAAACATGAGGTGTACATTCTTGTCACAATACTTTTCACCATAAGGTTATGTGTTTATTAATAAAACCATCAAAGTGTACATGTAATGTTTAGGTCTAAATTATATTATTTGATTTCTTAAATATAAAATATGATGTACTTACTCTAAATGTGGCCCCAAAGAGAGGAAACAAAGAGAAAAATGGTGACCATGAAAAAGAAAAATACATGAAAAAATGAAAAATGAACTGAAGAGAAATAAAAAAATATGTCGTTGATATGGAAAACTTGATGGCATCAAAACTGGCTAGTTTTGGTCCATAAATGTTTATTTGCAACACGTCTTGGACATAATTAGAACCCATATACTTCATATACTTTCTCTAAGCATGCATACCCACTCCAAAACTTCATGGTATTTGACGAATTATGTGTTAGCATGTGATGCATTTCCATAATCATTGTAGCAATTAAGCTTAGAGACCCTGAGAAGACACCGAAAATTCTGAAACCAATAAACTTTGTTAAAGAACACTACAAAATTCTACAACATTTTGAGAATAATTGTCATAGACATCTTTGTTATTTTCCACAAACATATTTCAGTACATAATATGACTTTGGTAGGGAATGAAACAATCAACATTTTTTCGTTTTAGAGAGAAATATTGCTTTAAGCCATATCTGAACACCATGATGTACCTCCTTGAGTAATCCTCCACAACAAATATTTTTTTCACATTCTTTCATCTTGGAAAGTATGCAATGGTTTTGATCCATCTCTAGTATATGACATTCCACTCTATGAAGTCGAAAACACACTGAATCAAGAATGTGGCCCGCCTTAATTTATTTGGGCCATCATTATACATCACAACACTCTTATATCAATAGAATTTGAGTTTGACTAAGGAAAATGTAATTGGAGGTATCACCACCATTCATGTTGCTCAACTCCGAAGATACCTCACTACGATGTTCTCTGGCTGACAAGCACAAGCCACCATCCATGACTTCAACACTTGCTCTTCACACCCTTTCCATGATTTTTTTTCTCCTCCCCTTGTTGAGAGAACCACCTCATCTTTTGAGATAGAATCTCATGAATGATTTTTCATGCCACAATGGTGTAGCTTAAAAACATGAAGAGAATTAAAACAAAAACCAATATGTTAAACTTTGATATGATGTACCATGTTCTAATAGATGGTTGTTTATCTAATTCCTTGACTATATCATTTTTAAAATTATAGTTCACCTTGTTGAAGATGGATTTTCTCCTATGAAAAAAGCAAAGCTCGAAGGTGTTATCAGATGGTCAAGGAAGAGATATCTCTCCAGCCACCTCCAAATCTAAAATGGGTCATTCCCAAAAGCAAACACCCCATGAGAACATAAATTATCAACTTCTCGTTGTCGATCAATAGATAATTACCAAGCAACATTGCGACATCTCATATGTTCGATGCATCTTAAATATTGATAGTCATGATGTCTATGTGTTACAAAATCTAAATTGTAAGCGCTCCCATAATAAAGGTATTTCTAGGGATCTTGTGCACCCTTTTTCTATAAGCTTATGTTGTACTTACTTTAAATGTGTCCCCACATAGAGGCAACACAAAGAAAAACAATGGCCATGAAAAAATCCAAGACATGAAACAACGAGGGACATGACTATGGAGCAATAAAAGAAATATGTTGTTGCATAGATAGTTGAGTAGTTCCAAAGCTTGTTAGATTCGATCCATATATAAGTTAATCGGGAACATGCCTTTAGTGTAACAAAAATTAAGAATGTACTTAGCTTTGTGTAGAAGTTCTATTATCTTCAAATATCCTCATATTTGCTAAGATTAAAATCTCAAAAGGGATTTTATGAAACATATTGGGAAATGGAAAGTAATAAGATAAGATCCAAATCTCACAAGAGAAAATGGATTCTAACAATATTTAGGATAGCTTAAATTGGCAACAATTAAATACCTTAAGTATTCACCATAAAGTCTAGAAATTTATATATGAACTCTCTTCATTGTTATGATATGGCATTTTCTCCATATCTACATTCAAGGACCAACCTTCTTTCTCATATTTGTAATGAGCAAGGATTAACTTTGATGGCCACTTGTCAAATATTGTTTTAGGTGACAATAATATTTTAATATAAAATATAAAATATATTTATTTTGATAAATAATCAGTAATATTTTATCTTAAATAATACATTTTAAAACCCCAAAATATTCTTTTATAGGAATACATTCATTTGGTAAGTTATATTCATTTAAATTTAATTATCAGTTAATATAATTAATCGAAATGTCTTTCATAATGAGAATCTTTACAATTTCAACATATCCGTGAGAAATACGGAGTCTCTAAAATGTAAGATATTTTGTGGATCTACGCGTGTAAATGTGATAAAGAAATTAAGACAAAACAGAAGACTTGACAAGGAAACCGTCATTTCCTACTCTTATAAATTCATTCGCCTCTCTTTGCATTTGCACCATTCCCCATTCTCAGATTAATTCTGTATAGGTAACATACTTTTATTCCTCATTTATTTTCAAATTAATTTTTTTCATACTTAATTTAAGGGACATTTTTTTACGGACTCTGTTGCAGGTGAAATAATAGAAATGGAGAAATACTGGGGCATCATATGTCTGTGCATTTTGATGACTGTAACTGTAAGCGCTCATGTTTCATGCTTTCCATATGAGAGGACGCCCTTCTCTCTTTCATGAATTCAGTAAATCCGAATTCATTGAATTGGAAGGGGTTTAATTGCTGTGAGTGGCGTGGTGTTCAATGCAGTAAATACACCTCCCATGTCACCACACTCGATCTCGCCGGTATCGTTCAATTCTCTCTCCCCTTTATCATTGAAGACTATTCATTGAAAACGGGTAACAGACTTATACCCGATTTGTTCCAATTAAAATACCTGGAGTATTTGGATCTAAGCGGGAATTATTTCCAAGGTTCTCTGCCCAGAGGTACTTTCAAATCGCAACATTTTATATTTGTAAATTTAAAGCGTTTATCAATTAAAAATAAAGTATAATATCATCTGGTGTTTGATGTGCAGAACTTTTTGGCCTCCAAAAATTGAGACATCTGGATCTCAGCTGGAACAATTTTGAAGGTGAAATTCCAAAGGATGTTGGCTCCTTGCACAGCTTGACTTACCTCAACTTGAACAACGCAGGATTCGAGGGTAGAATTCCGTGGCAGCTAGGGAATCTTTCTCAACTGCAATTTTTAGATCTTTCTTATCCTGAGGGGAAATCTATAGTTCCAGTTTAGGGTGGACAGAGAACCTGCGGGAATTAAAATATTTGGATCTTTCAAGGGTGGTGCTGAATATGACAAGTGACCAATTGGAAGCATCCATTTCTCATCTCCATAATCTCCACCACCTCTACCTTTCAGATTGCTCCTTGTCAGGTCACATCCCCAATTCTATCCAAAACCTCACCTCCCTCTCCCATCTTGATTTAGGTGGCAACGACTTTAGTTCAAAAATGCCTTCATGGTTGGAAAATATGACTAGTTTAGTTTCACTGAATCTCATGTCCTACAATTTTAGTGGCCCATTTTCGCTAGGTTTCTCTGCCCCGCCTCGCTTGGAAGAGCTTAAATTGGGTGACACACAGTTTAGTGGAGATATAAGTCAAATATTATGCGGGCAATGGCCTCGCCTGACCTCATTTTCTTTACATGATTCAAGTGTAAAAGGAAGTATGCCGCCCTGTATTGGCAATCTCTCTGCTCTTCAACATTTGGATCTTCAAAACAACTTATTATTGACCGGAGAGATTCCCACTTCTTTTAGACTTCTCCGGCATCTATATAATTTAGACCTCTCATTCAACAATCTGCATGGAAACTTTTCTCTTGATGTTTTACAAAGTAGTAAGAACCTTGGGTACCTTGATCTGTCATACAATAAGTTGTCTGTCCAAGTTGAGTCAGATTGGATCCCTTCATTTAACTTGTTTTACTTGCACTTAGCTTCTTGTAATATTGAAGGTGTTATCCCTCCATTCCTTTCTACACAATATGGATTGGAATATTTGGATCTCTCCATGAATTCTCTTTTCGAAACATTCCACCTTGGCTTTTTGAGCTTTTTGAGGATTATCTACCTACAAAATTTCTTAATCTATCGCACAATAGCTTGCAAGGTCAACTTCCCTTCACCTTCAACATGAGCTCTTTTTATGTGTTAGACTTGCATGCTAATCAATTGAATGGTAATCTTCCACCTTTTTCAACGCCCTCATCTTTGCATCTACCGGATCTCACAAAATGGATTTCAAGGTGTTATCCCAAAGCGAATTGGCAAATTTGTACCTGACATTGAATTCTTGTCATTTTCAGCAAATAAGCTTACTGGTGGTATTCCTTCTTCTATTGGTCTTCTGCAGATGTTGGAGGTTTTGGATCTCTCAAAGAACAAATTATCTTGGTGAAATACCATCAAGCCTAACTAATTGCTCTTCTTTGAAAAGATTAAACTTGGCAAATACTAATTTGACAGGAGAGATTCCAGCTCAGATAGGAATGCTCAGCAATCTGAAGACACTACACCTCAATGACAATATGCTTAAGGGAAGGTTGCCATCAAGTCTTCAGAACTGTTCCAGCTTGGAGATTGTAGATCTGGGTAATAATTTATTAATGGGAAACATACCCCTTTGGTTAGCACAGTTCTCTAAGTTGATGATACTTGTTTTGAGATCAAATAAATTTCAAGGGAACATTCCACATCAATTAAGCAATCTTTCCGACTCCATGTTTTAGATATTTCACATAACAATTTGACCGGTGCTATCCCACAACAATTGGCAACTTTAAAAGCTATGATGGATCCACAAGTCAAAACGCCAAATGCCACCACTATTGATAGGTTTTATTACAAAGAAGAGATCCAAGTGAGCAACAAAGAATTAGACATAGTGTATGTCGGTTCATTCATTACTTTATAACTTGCATTGATCTATCTACAAATCAACTATCAGGTGAGATTCCTTCAAAATTTGGAAGTCTAAGAGGTCTGCACACCTTGAATGTATCACACAACAATCTTTTAGGAGAGATTCCAACTACTTTTGGAATGATGGAGCAAATAGAGTCGTTGGATCTTTCCAATAATACATTACATGGCAGGATTCCAATTGAAATGCTTAATGTTTCTTATCTCAGCCATTTCATTGTGTCTAACAATATGCTTTGTGGAAGAATTCCAGAAGGGCGTCAATTTTCCACATTCAATTCTACCTATTTCTCTGGGAACCCTGATCTTTGTGGATTTCCAGTAAATAACATATCATGTAAATGTGGAGAGAAATCAAATTCTGCCATAAACTTTGCTCCAGAAAATGATGATGAGAGGGAGAAGAAATTCCATGGCATTGGTATGTAGAGTGGATGGCAAGTGTTGCTAGCTGGATTTTGGGGTGTGTTTGGAATCTTAATTGTGAAAAGGCAATGGAGAAGAAGATACATTCAAATCTTAGATAAGATGGCCTTTAGTTTAGTAGATAAACTAAGAGGTAGGTAATAATATTTTAGAATGTAATTTGTACTTGGAAAGATGCATTGTTTTTATTCTTATGTGTAATCAATATTAATGTTTCCAGGATAATTAATAATAGAGCAATTATAAAACATTCATAGATGTTAGATGTAGTTGAGGTAGTAAAATTGGCATCTAATGAGTATTTCAAAATTAAATCTTGATATTTAAATGACCATATTAATTTATAATTAGTCTTCATGCCATTCATAACTTACTTGATAATAATTTTCAATGTTTGTTGTAAAAGGGATTGTTTTGGTTGGTTAGATTATAATAAGAAAGTAATTGTTAGTGGTTGGCAAGTATAAATTAAGTAGTTATAATTATGCGGAAGGGGTTCTCCCTATGGTAAAGGGCATGCGGTCGTTCACGCTCTAGCTTAAATTTGATGGGTGTTTTGACGTTTTCTCGAATCGATTAAATTTGGTGGGTGTATGATGAATGTTTAACTGTTTTTGTTGTTTTTAGCAGACTGAACTCCAATTGCATGCTTTAGGTGGCCGCTTTTGTTTAGGTTAAATTTAATTGCAATAAACTTGTGTTCAATGACTTCAGATTTGACTTATGAGAAGCCTTTCATCCATGCAAGGAGAGATTAAAAGGGAAGAAATGGGACTACGACAAGCAGCGGAAAATCAATAGCCGGAGAAAGATTGGAAAGAAAAACCGCCGGCCACGTTAGCTAGCGGAGGTTTGTGGTGGGCATTGTCTCAATACTTCTTCAAGGAGGTTATCTGTTTGAATGATAAATCAGAATAAACGTGTACCAAACAACCGAACAATGAAGAATTCCATCCATGGACGCTTATTTCATTTTTTGCATCAATGAGACGATAACTTGCCTAGTATGTATTTGGGCATTGGATTTGAATAAGTTCAGTTGTTTCCTCGGGTTTGATGTTTGAATATTTTGTTGGATATTTTTAGAAAATACCCAAATGGTTTGTTTACGATTGAAAGAGGAGAAATGGTTTTTTTTCACTCTACTCATGGGATTCGAACCCATGACCGGTCTCTTTTACAGGGGCTTTAAACTACAACCATTGTATATACTCATTATATGCTAATCAATAATTGGGAATATATGTATATAAATGTGTTTATATACAATATACATGTAGTTCAAGATGTTTTCAGAAAAGATACTCACATGGTTTTATTCTTTCTTATGGTGAATGTGTAAACTTGTCTTTTTTTTTGTTTTTGATGAGCCACCAGATCATTTGCGGTTCTAAAAGGGGTTGTTCCTTCAAAATGATAGGAGTGTTTGATTTAAAAATAAATTCTTCATCATTATTTGACTTTAAGATTTTATGATTGCGAATATGAGTGTAAATGAATATGAGTGTAAATGTGTGATTACGCCTAATACCTTTATATGGTGGGTAGGTGAAAAAAATGTATTTCATTGAAAATATTTCTATAATCATGCTTAATATCATTATATGGTGGATTAGTTACAAGAATGTAATGCATGAGATCTTTCCAAGGCAAATTAAGCATTCATTGCTTGAAAGGATTAGGTATTTTATGTCTTTCAACTTCTCCTGGGAGATTAGAGTCGTTGATTTGTTTCGAGGTCTCTAGTTTATACTACACATCTCAATAGAGGGGAGTTATTAAATGGTTGCAAATGATTCATAAATGGCTACTTTATGCAATTTTCATGTTAACCATGATTCATGGCATCTATGCTTGCAATTTATTGTGCTCATCTCCTCTACCCACCATTAGAAAGGATGGAACTCTACACCATATATTTGGCCAGTCACCATATTAATGTATTCATTATGTACATTAATGGATAGCTATCTAACTACAACCAAGAAAACCAGCAAATAATCTATCTATCAACCTGTGTAGCCATAAATGGACAATAGAAACATGGCACCCTGCTGCCATAACTACTATGATAACCTGGTTTGAAATAGTTTAGGCCAATCAATCTTATGAACAAGCAGTAAAACAAGAAAATTGAACTGACCGAATATATCATAAACTAGACGCCATAAAGTGATTTACAAATCTATACCTTTACAGAGGCTTTATAGACAAAAATATTTTCATAAACATTAGATTCTAACAAAATGTCACAATTGCAAAATCATAGGAGTAATGGTGTCAGAGCTACCAAAGGGACATCACTAATTGTTTAATGTCTTTGGTATCTATTATCACCAACAACAACATTACAAGAACTATTCACATATTTCAGACTAGACTATGGGATGGTAGATTATACAATTGAATTCTATGTCACACATTTCTTAGTTTAAGAGGGCAAGGCTAGAAATGGAAGAAAGGGGAGGTCAAATTTTAGAATAGACATGATTGAAAAAACTTCTTCAAGTGGAAGGGTGTTGATATTCTAATATTTAATTCTACACACTTTGGTGGACACACTCTAAAATAGCAAAAGGGTACTTCACGCTTCCTTTAGATAGCACAACTTGTATTTAAGTATTTCTAGGACAATGTTAGACCATATTATCTTGGGAGGTTTTATTAGAACTTTCAAAATGTTAGATTGTGTATTCTCAGTGATATGTTGAATGTTATATAATTTTGATTTTGATGGGTAAACTACTATCAAGAAGGGGATCAAGTGCTTCCACAATTGGATGTTCTAACAACTTTCGAATGGCCTTGATGACATGGGTTTCATGGCTAGACACACACATATATGTTAAGAAGACACAAGTCTTCTTTCGAAACTATTCACCTTCACATTTCTAGTGTGGCACTGTGTTCCTCTTTTATTCTTGTTGAGTGTTTTTATCCTTCTCTGGTAGGTATTCATGGCCAAACACACACATAAACGTTAGAAATGCACACCTTTTTCGAAGTTATCCACCTTCACATTTGTGGTGTAACAATATGTATTGTTGGGTGTTTTTATCCTTCTCTGTAAGTGTTCATGTTGTAAATTGATTTTGTATGTTTTTAAATATTCTTGAAACAAGGGTGGGCAATGGAATTCTCGAGGGAGATGTGAGGGACAATTCCATCCTATCTTCAACAAGACATTAGTTGGTCATTATCCAGAACAAATGACAATAATAGAGGAGATAATAGAACAAATGAAGACTTTGGTAACCTTCTTGAATGTGACAAGACTAACTGAGGTTCGGAAAGATGGGCACCCCTCTATGTATGGTAGACAATTGCTTGATAATAAAATATTGAATTCTAGAGGAAATCCATAGGATTCCAACCATTGGAGCCTGCATGGGGTCCCAAATTCTTGGAATGAGTTATTATATGCCTTATTTTTTAAAAAGTAATCCTTTTCTTTGTATTGAGGTATGAATGTACTCTTACCCTTATCAATGATTTGTAAATATAAGTTAGTATATTATCGCATCAATTAGAGGATAGGATTTTTTCTTCATTACAAGTGGTTGTTTTAAAGGCTCTGTGGAAGCACATATGCCAACGGAGGAGCTGATTAAGATTTTTGCAATAATTTAGCAGGAAGGTATCATGGTGATGACCCCCATAGGGGTGGAGGATTTAGGGAATTCTTTAAGTAAACTTAAGAAAGCTAGCAATACCGAAAATGATTGTAGAATACCATATAGATAAAAGTTGGATAAGAGTGTCTATGGTGAATGTTCATGGTGCCTTAAATATGATGAACATCATAGCTCTTTGTTTGGAGGCTACCAATTTATTGAAGCCATTCCGAAATTTCTATTGATTTTGCATTGTATTTAAAAAATTATGTGCCCTTCAAAATATTTTCAAAACATGCGTTTGAACATCATTTTGATCAAGGACCATCTAACCTTTGTGTTTTTTATATTATGAATGATAACATGTGCTAGACTTCCATCTTTTCTTTCATAATTTTGTTTAGTAATTTCATGGCTATCTTTTTTTCCTGCCAGTATATACATAATATCTAAAGCTTTCCCACAAACTTAATATGTGAAATTCACATTTGATTTGAAGTTGTATTCTCTCAAGCAATACTTGTGTGGTAACCATAGAAATTATGTTACTCTTTTGAATTCAGACAAGAGTGTATTCAACATGAAGCATTGCATAAATGACAGTTTTTGGCACAACTTCGTCCGAGAAACAACACGGTCTTGGCAGGTCTTGAAATGTTGGGGGAACGATAATTTGACATAGACAATAATTGGAACATACATGAAGTTCCCCCTGATTTACAGGTAACTGGTTTATCATTCATTGAGAGAGAAAAGGCAGACACAATTAACACCAACATATAGGCCACACCACCATCTTCCACACTTCATTTGTGTTCAGAACAATAATTAACACTTGATACCATACTACACCATTCAAAAAACAAATCCCTTCTACCTCCACTAAGATTGATGATTCAAGGAACAACTGGCACAAGAAAATCATTTCTGATAAATAAAATCCAGAATTCATTCACAACAACGCATCAACCACATCTCCCTCACCTCTCCTTCTACTCGCCCCTACCGGTGTTTTGGCATTCAACATCTCCACATCCACAATCCATGTTGGCCTATATATTAAATTAATTCTTAATAAACTAATTATGATAATACTTATAAATTATCCATATATGTATAATATTAAAAAAATTAATTTAGTCATATCTTTAAGACAATATTTATAAAGTACTAAATATTAAATTTATAAGTATTATCATCCACCTTTCAATCTATACATATCACTATTATAATATATTTTAACTACTAGCAATCACATGTCTATAATGCAATGTGAATGCCGAATGGTATATGTTATTTGATTTAGAGGGATAATTATTACTTTTGTAGTTGATGTTGATAAGGGGTGTGATTGATTTTGTAAGTGTAAGTTGGAAAAGAAAAACAAGAACCTTTGGATTGGTCACCAGTAGACCATCCCTTTGCAGTTCTAAATAAGTGTATGATTGATATTTCCCTGAACCTTTGATTCCATGCAACCATATCAAATCTTAGGCATTAAGAAACTGAATGTTTCCACTCAATCAAACATCCCTTTGTCATTATATAAGAATGAAAAACACATACCCCATGACCCAATGGGTATGGGCATTATTTTCTAGTTCTTGTCACATGTTAAAAGGATAACTTGTTTCTTCTTTGGACACAAACAATCAGTTTACCTTGAGTTCCGGAAGTTATTCAAATATATTGTTTACATGCAACAGTAGATTCCAACAATTTATTCTACCTCCAGTTCTTAATTCTACAGATGAAGTTTTCTTGCAGACATTACTGTTCTAGAAAGATTCCTTTCAAAGGAACTCATTCGCTCACAAGTGGTGAGCTTAATTGGACAAATTACATATAGATCTATTCAAAAAGTAGATTTTTTTCACCATCTATTCAACAAGGTTGATGAGTAGAAAACTAAATGCAAGAAGTTGACATCAAAATGCTTAGACAAACAAACAGTATGTAGTACTCTAGAACAACATCGAGATATTGTGGTACCTTCAAAATCATTAGTCTATCTCCACTAGATATGCATTATACAGGGTGTAAGGGAATATGGGACATGGTGTCATTCATATGCTTGCCAAAATTTATGCTAGTTACATTGATAGATTCCTCAAGTTTTCAAAGACCTACATAAATGGCCTCCATTCTAATGGTAAAATCACCAACACAAGTCAAGGGGTTCCCCTTGAAGGCCCAAAATTTTCCAACCATAAAATTTTTTACGTAGATGAGCTCAACCAACAAAAGGCACGAGTCACACATAGAAGCTCAACTGTTTCAATTCCATAATGATTTTTCATGCCTTTGCAGTTTTGTAATCAATGAATGCATATTTGTAGCATTAGATAGCGAGTAGATAGTGTTGTATCAAAATTGATTCTCCTTTCCAAGTGAGAGCAAAGATCAAAGATTTAACAAGAAGCCTAGAGATAGATAAATCATCATGTATGTCATTTTGTAGTTGGGGAGGCAATTCAGCTGACTCTTTGTCACTCAGATGTTGGAGAAATGGATAGCACCATATAAAAGGATTTGATCTATCCTCACTACTTTAGGTTGTGCCTTTTGACCAGGGTGAGAGGACCCATTTTGTAACCTCTGTTGGTGAAGGAGAATGAAGATATCCTTCTTTGCACAAATTTGAAAGGAAACCTTGAGAAAATATGATCAATGCACCACAATTTAACTCTCACGAGTTGTCACTTCTAAAGAATGGTGATATTTTCTAAACAAGGTTAAGGTTACTAAAGACATTATGGAATCCTGATTGCTTCTGCATATTTTGGTAGTAAAATTTATTCATTTGTGGACATATAGGGCAAACAGGGGTAGTTCAGGTAGGATTCATTGTTTTTGAATAATTTTGGTGGGAGATTAAGCAGATAAACTTGATTTTGTTAGATCTTTGAGAACCTTCACAACAATTGGAAAACTAAATGACATAATGCTTCAGAATAGCTAAAATATTCCTTCAACTAGAAGGTGTGCATCAATGGAGGCCCAGATTTGCATGGTTTCACACAATCTCTAAGAATTTAACATGAAGGCTCGAGCTAAAGACTCAATTAAACATTAAAGACCCTTGGTTCCTCATGCCTAAGATACACTCAAAGGCTTACAAAACAATCTTTATCAAAAAATGATAGTAAAGTGATTTTAAATTGTTTATCTCATTACAGATGAAGGCTCTTCTCGTAATGAAATTGTAAATGCCACTAAACTATCACATGGATGAGATCTTGTGTGATTTGGAGGGATTTAACACAAGATTGCAATAGGAACAAGAAATACTATTTACAGACATTCTGAAATAAAGCAAACACAAATTTTCCCAAGATTAACACAGATTAATTCGAAGTTGATTAGATTCATCAGCAGGGGAAGGTTTCTTAAACAATATCAGAGCTTGTCAATGGTTGTACACTTGCAACCAACTTGACATGATCAAATCTAAAACATAAGAGATTAATAGGTTTCTCAGATGGTCTCTCAGGAAGATGGGATTTCTCAAATTTTCTCATAAGAATTCAACCCCAACCATTTGCATGACTAAAGCATGATTTTTATAACACTCAATTTACATCCAATCTTTCCCCCAAGAAAAGAATATTTGAGGAACCTTTGTTTGTTACATGTTTGATCATGATTTCCAGAAAATGACGTTTAACAGGTTTGCAACAAAAAGTTTCCAGTTGTTCAAAAAGGTGAATCATTGCAAATATCTCCATCATTGTTTTAACTAGGGCACGTTTTCATCCTTCATGCATGCAACCTCCATCATTTCATCCTTTTCCCATTCTTTCCTCTGCAACTTTGCTCTGCATCTAGCTTCTCTAGTAATTCACATTTTTGCAAGTTCCCGAGAAATTCCAACTTCAAAATATCAACCTTTACATTCTTTGACTCACAAATTAAGCTCTAAATCCATTCAATTACACTTTTTGAGACAAAAACGACAAGGAATTTCATCAAAAATGATGAAAAACAATGCGTATTCACATCTCCAGGAGTCTTGGAGAAAAAATAGTGGCAAAATTAGATGCAATGCACAACACTTGTTGATTCTTGCCCTTTCTCAACTTTAGATTAGAGTTGTCCACATGGAAAAATCTGATTCGAAGCGGGCCTAGGGTTGCCTTTTGTATTTTATGACTTTTGGAGAAAATGCGCAATTTTCACATTTTGCCCCACCCCCGCCTTTGAAATACTGGACTCGACACGTGGCTTAATCTGGGCCTTTAATGGAGTCACGGCTCATTTCTGCAATTTTACCCTTTTTAACAAAAAGGCAAAATTTCCAATTTTCCTCTGCCGACCCGCCTTCCTGATTTTATCTTTTGATGTGGGCCCCAACAGAGTTGTGGGTCAATTTATGACTTTGCTCCCTCGTACAAAGAGGTAAAAAACTTCAAAATGTTCCACCGACCTACTTCCCCACTTAACTTGAAAAACTCCACTTGTCCATCTTTGGGATCAAAGTAAGACTTTTTCCCTGCCACTTCATATTTGTTGAATAACCAATTAGATGTTATCATGGCCACGGGCCAATTTGATATTTTTTACAAATGTGACCAAAGTGGCAAATTTCACTAAAAAGACCAGCCGAGCCGTAACCAATTAAAAATGAACACGTATACACCTTTGGGGCAAAAAAGAGAAATTCTCTCCACCTTTATAAATTTGACGACCAATCAAAACTCAACGGGGTCATGTGGGGAAAATTGATCTTTTTGCAAACATAGCAAAAAGTTACAAGTTATAAAATAGACCCGACGTGCCTCATCCAATCAAAAGAGACCACGTAGCTGAAGATGCTGAGATATAATTTGATAGGAAAACACACCCGTCGAATAGTAAGATGTAGGGGAACTTCACTATTTGCGCCTAGAATTAAAATTTTCTTCAAGGACAAATCTTGCCCAAATGTGATCCACGACCATGGAGAAGGATCTTTAACAACATAAAAATGAAGAAGACCTTTCACGCACCCATTCGGGGAAATAGAAAAATACGACAGAGCCCGTAGATTGAAGAATTTCTAGAGCAAACGGGGCGAGATCAAATTGAGCACCAACAGATAGTAGAAATCTCAAAGCATAAACAACCAAACATCTTTCTCAAGTGTATGCCATGTATAAAATGCACAGATTAAATTACTTTTCTTCTCTTTCAGTTCAAGTATTTTTTCCACACATTTCGTCCGAATGTTCATATATGAATAATTCATTCATGTTGCTTCCATATATGCATATAAGTTAACAAATGTAGATTCTTATTTAGAGTGTTGTCCCCTTACCTCTCTTGGGATACAAATCATAAATTGGTTCTTTGGAGGCTGAAATTGGTCTATAGGAAGAAATGGGATGAAAATGATTTTACAAAAAAGAAAAGGAGCCTATTCAGCATTTTAATTTTTTTGGCTTGATTCATCAGGGAATGAGTAGATCTTAACTTGCTAATATGATGCACGATCATTGGGATGCCTAGCATCTCACAACCTCCTTATTTTTTCATACACGAAGTTTCAAAAGTGGGGGATGGACTATAATTTTGGGAGTCTCTACCCCATCTATCCACATTTTATTCTAAGAAAAAAAGTATTTTATTTTTAGGGAAAATAACATAACAAAACTTTCTTAGTTTTAGGATAGTAGGGTACATAGGTTTTGGGGAAAATTTGTAGAATAAGATTTTACTGCTATTATTTTTCTAGGCATAGGACTCTCTCTGGATAGGCGTGTAAAAGGACATAGAAAATAGGGCATTGGATATTGTTTTGTTTATTTTTCTAGATTTAAATTGTAAATCAAGTTTTTGACTTGCTCATTGTTCAATCATTTCCTTATATTCGGGTTGAATTTCATTGTCAAGGGCACAGTTTTGATCCGTGTGAATCCCAAAAACCATCAACAATGACCCAAACATGAGCATGTAGCATGATCTAATTAAGATTGACAAATGATAATATCTAACATCAAAATAAAAAGGTTTATAAACAACTCGCTACATATTTGTTGTGTAACATAAATTTACATTGATTCAGTGACTATTGGGGAAATAAATCTCAACAAATCAAAAAAAGTGGGACTTTTCCACCAACAGTTATGGTTGTACATCAATTCTGTCCATGTGAAGCCTAATTGCGTAAGAGTACGTAAGAAAAAATTGACATCTCTCCATTCTCGAGAACTATACAGACACAAAAACTTGAAAATCTTAATATCATAGAACTTTTTAGTTAAAACATTATGGATCTTGTCCATGTGAAGCCCAAATTGTATAGTACAGAAGAAAATCGACATCTCTCACTTCTGAGAACTATATAGACACAAAACTTGAAAATCTTAATATCATAGAACTTTGTTAGTTAAAACATGATGGCTCTTGCTGAAACAAAAACACAGTTACATCTAGCGTAGGTATTTTTCCTTCAAAACCCTTATGTAATTTGTTTTCTTCAAAATCCCTTGTGGTTGTTTTCTTCAAAATATTTACACCTCGTGCAGGTTTCTTTACCCAATTATGACATATGTTGTTGTAAAAAGTGCAATAGTTGATGTGTATTCCAAGCATAGAGATGTAGATGATGCCAAGAAAGTGTTTGACAGAATGCCTCAACTAAATCTAGTTTCCTAGAATTCAATGATCGGGGTTTATTCTTGGAGTTAGTAACATTAAATGGATGAAAGGAATTGTGCAACCTATTCTACCCTCCCCTCCCGAGACATCCTTAGCATTATTCCAGTATGTTCTGCCTATTTGCTTAGATCCCCATCCAGAGGTCTCATTTCCACAATCCCCTTTGTTAAGTATTGCTCCTCCTCACGAGATGTCCATCCTGAGCCTACAACTTCCACATTCGATCCATTTTGAGTTTGATCCAGGGTTCATTTTAAGAAGCCTCTAGTAAAATGGAGATGGAAAATCCCCGACGAATATACCTGAACCACTTTTGAGTAAAGGTGAATTTTCCAATTTTTGAGAACTGAATTTTCACCTGCTATTATTTGAGTGAGAGTGACCGTACTAAGGGAAAAAAATTGTAGACACAAGAAAAACATATATTGGACATTTTTGATGCATACTTGTCGCGTGATGTGAAAGTTTTTGCCGACGCAACAACGAAGGTTTGTCGCGCGACGATGTAAGCTTTCGATGCGAAACAATAAGGCTTGTTTCGCGCGCATCAATAAGCTTTGCCGACACTCAACGAAAGGCTTGTTTTCACGCGCCAACAAAGGTTGTTGACACATGACAACAAGTATTGTTGTCACGTGTCAACAAACTTTTTGCGCATGATGACAACAAGCCTTTCTTCACGCTCGCACACGTCAAAAAAGCTTGACACATGCGACAACAAGCCTTGTTGTCATGCATCAACAAACTTTGATGTCGCATGACATGAAGCTTTTTTGTCACGTGACAGGAACATTCATTTTCATGTATCAACAAAGCTTGTTGACACATGTGACAACAAGACTTATTATCGCATGCATCAACAAGCTTTCTTGATGTGCGTGTCAGAAAGCTTTATTGTCGCATGACAACAAGACTTGTTTTCATGCATCTAAGGCTCGGGAACCCTAATTTTCTCCTATAAATATCCTCTCTCTATTCATTTTCACATTTACACTTCCTGGCTCCCGAGTTTTCTCATTTATAGGAATCAAGCTTAGGTACAATCAAGTTCAAGTATAATGGAAACTACAAGTGCAACCCAAGATCAAGACCAAGATCAATCGGAAAATCCAGTCAACCCACAAGCCCTATCCAAGGGCAAGATACTCTACAGGAACTTTTTGTGCCCCCACATTCAGACAATTTTGCAAATGAATACAGAATACAAGCATTTTCTAGATGCACGTGATTTTGATGGGATCATTAAGATGTCGTAGTTTGAAATTGATCATGACATTATGAATTACCTTCTCTCCTTGTACAATATAGAGGACGGTCTTTCTTTCATCATTATTGTGGATGACAGTTGTATGTTTCAATTCAGTGTCGATCCTACCAATATCCATCGGTTGACTATCCTTCCATATAAAAATTCCCCCACAAGAATAATGAAAACAACCCTCGTCAAAATTATAAGAAGTACCTCAAATCAACTTTTGGTTTCCATGTTGATTGTACGTGTAATATTTTTTCAATTTTAATTTGATATTTTCAGTTTTTTATTTTAATACAATTCAAATTCATATTGATTCCAATCATTTTTTGTAACTCATGTCAATAAATCAAGACGAGGTGTGGATACACACGGAATTACACACCACTTTCTTTCTTCCATGATTTCTTTCTTTCAAGCCGAATTGTTTTGCAGATCGGAAACGGATATACCAAACTAGGCTATTGCATACATTCTTGCAACTATCGAAAGCTAAAATTTGATTGGTGCACCTTTTTATCCAATAAAATAAAAAATGACATTAAAAATGCATCACTTTCGGAAAAACCAGTCATTCACTCCACAAACTATATCCTCGACCTTTATTACGAGGATCTTTTTAATTTAAAAGACAAACCAATTCCTACTTGCACGATGAGACAATGAATAATTTGTCAATTCCATTTCAAGAACAACAAGTATAAAGTTTATATTTCGACATTAGACTTTAGTATGGTTTTTCTTGATTATGTACTTCTGATTGAATCTTTATGTAGTATTAACATTATGTTCTTCTAGAATCTAATTAAATATTGGCTATTTTAGAGAATATTTTTAGAGGCCCTTCCACGAAAAAAAAAAAGTGGCATCAAGAGGAAGAGGCCAACAACACACTGAGGCATCGGCAGATTCACAATCTGAAATGGAATTTCACTCATCTCCGAACCACCAAGCATTTGTATTAGTTAAACGCCAAAGACGTAATACCCTAACATTTACTATTTACAAATTCCCATTTTCTATTTTCAATTTACCATTTACCATATTGAATTGACATACAATTGATTATTGCTGACATTGCAGGGACTTTGGACAATACGCATGCTTCTCAAAGTCAACCGTCTTCGCCAACTCACTCAGTTCAGTCGCATGCAATTGTCTCTTCTCAACACCCTGCTCAGTAATCCTAGCCACACACAGCTCAAACACAACCAATTACTACTCCAACATGACCACCTCAAGTACCACGATAGGTTACCCCTCAATAATAAGGTATGATTTTATTGATTTAGTACAAGTTTTGAATATTTTTTCATATAATTTCATAGTTTTTGCATAGTTTAATAGTTTTTCATAATGATTTTTCTTGCACTTTTCAGTACATTGCAGTCCTTCGCCTTTTGTACAAACAGCGGCACCACCACCTCCTCCACCATTATGATTCAAAATGCCAACCAGAGGTTCAGGAAAAAATAACATTGGTAAACGCATGCCAATTCCTCCAGCCCCTAGTGGGACACTAAACATTTCCTCCTCATTTCGAATTCCAACCCTCTCTCTCGGTGGCTTTCCCTAGTGCAATGGGCGTATCAGTTTTAAATAATATAACTTTAGATGAAGATTACTTGGGCATTGATAACAATGACCCAACAGGATTTTTCAATACATGTGAGATGATTCAAGGCCAAGGTATACTTCTATTTCAACATAATTTATTCAACTTTCATTACATTTCACTTTCAATTTCAATATTTGAATATTGATTTATTTTATCACAAATAGGATCAGGCCACCCAAAGGCAAAAATAGGTAGTAGCAGTCGATGATCAACCCGAAAGCCCCCATACCTCTCCAAAGTGACATCATCTTCTTCAGATACAAATGGTGAATAGTTTCTACCATTTCCTTTAGAGAACTTGATTGGTTATGATTTTCAATCCCATGTCCAAGAGTTTATTGTACCTCATATCAGTCAGCTCATAGAATGGGAGAGAAGGAAAAAGTACTAATCAACGAGATAATAATTCGTTTTGAAAATTATTGTAAAGGGACAATTTATACGTTGCAGTCCAGAATCAACCTACGAAGATGGATTCCTTACTTACCCAAGTAAGAATTGGGACTGTCACGTATAACAAAAATTATAAAGATGATATTTTAGATAAAGCATTAAAAAATGGAAAATATAAGTGCTTTGAAAGCCCAAGCATATTTTAGCAAATGGTCTAAGGACAAGGATCTTGTGGCGATTACAAATGCCGAGAGAGATAGAGCGGTCATAAGTATTATCACTTTGAAACAATATTTTTTTTTAATTTGAAATTTTCTTATTTTAGTAATATGTTTAATTGAGCTCACTTTTTTTTTCAGTTGAAATATGAAAATTTGAAGAGTCAAGAAAAGGTGTTCCAAGTTCACTTGGAAATCACGAAGAAACAGCGTATCCACAACAAATAATTTGAAAGAAAATATTGTTTTAGTTAACAAACAAAACTAAAGTGGATAATTAAAGAGAATGGCTAGGACCCGAATTTTATTCAAAACTAAGGCAACTGCAGATCCTAGTTTGTTATCCCATGGAGATGCGACAAAGGAAGAACAAAGAATCGTAAAGAATCTAGACTGTGATGTGGAAGATCTAATTAGTTTTGGGATTATTCAAGCCATTGGGGAAAGGGGTATAAGAGGGGAAGCCATTGGGGAAAGGAGTACAGGAGTGGAAGCCATTTGGGAAAGGGGTACAGAAAATTGAGGGTTGAAAAATTTCATGATTAAGGTTTAAAAATTGAAACTTTAAATTTGAAAATTTGAAACTTGAGTGTGATGGTCATGAAGTTTGAAAACTCAAATACTTTATAATCTGGATTTGAAATTTGAAACTTGAATGTGATGGCGTTGAAAATTTGAAATACTTTATAATCTGAAATTTTATATCTTGTTATATATTATATATAAAATTTCTAGATTGTATATGGTGTTCATGTTTCATTTGAATGTGATGTCGTTATGATAATGGTTAATTATTTGTTTTAAGAAAAATTGGAATGTGGTATGACAAAGACATCTTAATACTAATAGAGTTAAATCTTCTTCTCTCTACTTGTAAAATTCAAACTTTGTATCAGGTTTCTTCAAATTTAAACCTTCTCAGATTCTTCTCTCTACTTGTAATGATGATTACATAAGATGTGGATGATGAAATTAGAATATATATGGATTATGATGAATTGTATGTGGACGTAGATTTAGCTTCAAGCACGATCATGGAATCTGGATGATGATAATGGATAATTGTTTTAAGAAAATTTGGAATGTGGTACGACAAAGACATTTAAACCTTCTCAAAATTTTCTTCTCTCTACTTTATAATGATATGATGACATTAGAATGGATATAGATGATGATGAATGATGATAATGGATAATTGTTTTAAGAAAAATTGGAATGTTTTAGGACATAGACATCTTCTCTATACTTGTAAAATTCAAACTCTGTATTAGGTTTCTACACATTTATCTTCAAGCATGATCATGGATGATGATGAATTGTGTGGACTTAGATTTAGCTTCAAGATGATCATGGATGATGATAATGGATAAATAATTGGAGTGTGTCAGGAGTCTAGGAAAGAGACATCTTCTCTCTACTTGTAAAATTTGAACTCTGTATTAGGTTTCTACACATTTAAACCTTCTCAAAATATTCTTCTCTCTATTTGTAATGAACTCTGTATCATGTTTCTGCACATTTAAACCTTCTCAAAATATTCTTCTCTCTACTTGTAATGAATCAATGATATGATGACATTAGATGTGGATGATGACATTAAAATAGATATGGATTATGATGAATTGTGTGGACATAGATTTAGCTTCAAGCATGATCATGGATGATGATAATGGATAATTGTTTTAAGAAAATTTGGAATGTCTTAGGACAGAGACATCTTAATACAGTAAAATATTCTTCTCTCTACTTGTAAAATTTGAACTTTGTATCAAGTTTCTTTGCATTTAAACCTTCTCAAAATATTCTTCTCTCTACTTGTAATGAATCAATGATATGATGACATTAGATGTGGATAATGCCATTAAAATAGATATGGATGATGATGAATTGTATGTGGATGTAGATTTAACTTCAAGCATGATCGTGGATGATGAATTGTATAATGGATAATTGTTTTAAGAAAATTTAGAATGTGTTATGACATAAACATCTTAATATGAAAAAATATTCCTCTCTCAACTTGTAAAATTCGAATGTGTGATTTTATCCCACAAAGTTTAAACACTTTATCAAAGCATTTTAAAAATACAAAAATAAATTAAACATAATTGTAAAAACTCAAGCAATGTCATATGATAGGGTTTAAGTTACCTCTTGTCTTTTAGATGGTTGTGACAAAGCATATGGAAGGAAAATGAGAAATCATCCTTCGTAGCGTGCTAGAAGATCTTTGATTCAAGAAAACTCAACACAAGAAATGGATTAGTATATAGATGGGTGAGTTTCCTGACATTGTCAGTCCCAAGAAGTGAGAGCTTCCTCGGATGGATGTCAACCCACGTTTTCAAGAAAAAAATGAAATAATGATTGAGCGGATTAAGGAAGAAACAAAAATATTAAAGAAAATGCAAATGATAACATGTACATGTCTGGACAATAGAATTCTGGAAGTCTGGAAGAGTATAATAGTGGAAGAATATGTAGATCTGAACTCTGAAGGCCTTGCAAATTAGTATTTGACAAATGCATGTAACAAACAAATTTTTAAAATAGAAATTGGTATTCGAAAAATCCAAAATAGTAATTATATAAAAAATTTTTTTATAAATAATTGTATTTAAATAAATGTAAATATATACCTGTAACATCTTTAATGATAACAAGAGATGAAACAAAATATGATAAAAAGCCTCCTCAGTCAATATTTGCATCTGTAGAGTTAATATGAAATTGAATAAATAACCACAATTAAAATGTAAGGTGACAAACAATAAAAGTAAGGTCAAGGAGATACCTAACAATCCATTATCAATAGCTTCTTCAAAGTTGATGTTCTCTTCTGTAGAGTGTGATGACACACCAATTCCAGTCTCATCATTGGGAACAATTGTACTTGTAGTTGTATTATTTACACCTCTTCTTTCGGAAAGGGAATTCCAATGCGTAATTGCTCTGTTGAAAAGAAAGGTTTCTATATGGAGTAGTAAAAACATAACACCTCATGCAAATTTCCATATTTTTATCCAACATGTTTCTCAGTTTTTATTTTATAAATGATAAAGCACTGAAAACCCTTTCATCCTCCATAGACCCAAAAATCATTGTTTGGCATAACTCATATAATCTGAAATATTCATTGATGTCTTCTTGTAATATAATACTTTGATAGATTCCTCGCTAGAGCCTTGTAATAGCACCACTCTCAAAAGGTTCATCTAAATTTTTATATTGGTTCTCATTGTTGTCACTTTGTTAATTGAGACTTTAATAAATCAAGATTCAGTATACCTTTGATTTCCATACCCTTGACCTCTGAAGTCTTTGTGAAATGTTCCATTATTGTACCCATGGATTTATGGAAATGATTTCTTACAAAGTCTGCACGAGCACCTTCAGTATTCCAAAAATTAGGATTCATCACACCCATTGCTTCAATAATTTTATCTTTGGAGAAACATTCTCTAATTTCTGATGATAAGGATTCTGAAATTTTTTAAAGATTTACTCTTGTTTCAATTGTAATAGACTCAAAGAGATTACATGTCACAAGAACATCTTCTCTTTCCGATCTTGTAATATCTTGACGTTTTTGTAAAATGTGCAGTGGTATGTCCCTTCCATTAACATTGATGTAGAGGTGATCATGGATATTAAATAGTAATTGGGATTTTAAAGATCTAATAAATTTTTCCAATTCTTGAAAACAGGTGTATCAAAACTATCTTGGGAATAGTACAAGACATCAAGACTTTGACAAGCCATTTTTCTCATCTGTATAAAATCCACAATATAGATTAATCTCCCATATGCATGCTTCATCAGTGTATTGATCTCCTGCAACATTGGAAGAATACCAACCAATGTAAGAAATGTCTCCAAATCGTTAAACGAACAATAAGTCCCTCGCCTATCAACTTCATGATGAAGTGCATGAAACCAACCAACAAAGGATACTCCTCATGAACTTTGCATGCAGGTTCATACAAATAAATCCATCTCGTCTCAACATCCTTCAAAAAAATTTTTCCATCTGTAATTCCAATTGCAAATTTCTAGAACTCAAGAAATCACTTTGGGTTGTTTTCCATATAGGCATGAAGTTCTCTTATAAGGTCTTCTACTTTAGCAACATTTTCATATTTGCTTACCATTTTATATGTTAAATTCATTATGTGAGCCATATAGTGAATTGGTAGCATATAAGGGGCCACTTTTGTTTGCAATCTAACACACAACCCTGTTTGGTGACCCTGCATGACTAATGCACCATCTTCTCCGATGCATACCAACTTCATAGAAATTTCATAATCCGTCATTCCATCAATATCTTTCAAATGAGAAACAACTATTTTATGTAGGTTTTTGGCATTACAAATTTTTCAACCATTTTCATAACACCCAGCAGATGAGGTGTCCTTATATGATTTTCTAAAGTATAGATGTGGATACATACCCATGCAGTGTTGTCAATTGTTGTCACTTCATCAATTGAAAGAGAGATAAACTTTGTTTTTTTACATTCTCTTTCAAATCTTCTTTCTATCATTGAAAGGCATTTTTCCATTTCTCATGCACTACTGTCAGACCAATGAGACTGAGGAACGTTGTGCATTCCATTATATTGATACAAAACTTTGAAATCGAGGAAATCTAAAATCGGTCTTCCTTTCTTTAGTATGTGAAATAAAGTAGAGAATTGTATGAGTTTTACATACAGATTTGTTTGATTCATCTTACCAATTTGTGATGTTATCATTCCTCCCTTTTCCATGAGATGTCTACATTTTTTCTACTCTGCTTCATACTTTGTTGCATATTTAACATACATGCATTATTTTTCAATTTTCCACTTATGTGTTTTGATTTTCTGGCCATCCTCCCCATTACAGTCAAATATAGTTTTCCACAAGTGTTTTTCTATAGTGTCCAACTTTAGTTGCATTTTTGTTGCTTTCCCAATTTCCATGTACATATTGTACATGTACATTTAGATGGGATCTCTTCTAAATTAGATGGTTGTACATGTTTGATAAATGAAAATTTGGTAGCCCAATCAAACTTGTATGTCCTCCCAATTGTCCACATATTCTTATTCATTTTCAATGTTTTACTTTTTTGAGTAGAATTTTGAGCATTATCACAATCACCTAGTTTCCTCTTTCGTGAACCAAAATTTGAATTTGATTTTTGTGTTCCATTTTGTTGAGTATTTGTATGTGTGATATCTTGATGCACTCTGGTTGCACCCTAACATGAAGAATATCTTCAGATCTAGAATCTCAATAGGTATATCTTCAATATGTGGCATGGTATCATCATAGGTGTAATTTGGTTGATACTATGCAAAATGCATGTCCACCTCAATATTACCTTCCACATTCTATATTCTGATTCATTCTAGTGGCATCTATATGGGTGCTGGTGGTTGTGGTATTTGTAGCAAAAGAGTTTCCAAAATACTTGAATAGGGACTTATGATATTTCTTAGTTACTTTTTAGGTATTCTCATTCTGAGCACTATCACCTTCCATTATTATGAAATGAGTTATGCATTAGTAGCAACAACGATGTGCGTCAACAGTAACTCTATCATGCACCAATAAATAAGGATTGTGATGTGTGTTAGAGAAAGACTATGTCAAATGTCAGATAAATTAAGTCACACATCAGCAAATACACTAAGTCATGCATCAGAGAAAAATGAGTCATGCGTCAGAAAATACACACAGTCACGCGTCAATAAAAATGAGTCACGCATCAGCAAATGCACTAAGTCTCACATATGAGAAAACTGAGTCACGTGTCGGCAATTACACTAAGTCGCGCATCAAATAAAACTAAGTTACACATTAGCAAATATCTCCTTGTCACTTATCCACATAAAACTTGTGTCGCGTGTTGGTAAATGCAATAAATCGCGCATCAACAAATATCCTTGTCGCGTGTCAAAGAAAATTTATGTCATGCGTCAACAACAATATAGTCGTGTGTCAACAAAATCAGTGTTTGATGTCAACAAACAAACCCTTTCACGCGTCAGTAAGATCTCCTTGTCGCCCATCCACGAAAAATCCTTTATCGTGCATCAAAAATATTATAATTTGTTCATCAACAAATAGCACATGTCGCAGGACTACAAACTACTAACAGTAAACAAATATGTATTGTGCTCTGGTGCTTAGAAGTTAGAGTATGCAAGTTCACGGTATTGGTAAGGTACTGGTGGTAGTATACTACCCGACGAATCACCTAGGTTTTTATAGGAGATGTTTTCAAATGTAGGCGAAGCTAACCCCTAAAAAATATATACTGTAAATTTTAGGTGAATAAGACACTTACCTGCTCCAAAAAAATTGTCTTTTCAAATTTTCCTAAAATGAAATTTTCACCATATTACAAATATTCACCACTAAAATTATCCCTAGTTTGATCTCCCCAGCCTATGTTTACAACTTTCTTGACTTAACATCTCCAGTAATCTCCACATGAACATTGTCCTTTCTTGAAATGATGGAACCAGTTCGTATCTCTTAGAATGTTTTCTCATGTAATAATCTCTGAGATAAACTTGGATGCAATGTGGTAGTCAACACACTTGAAGGTTCTTGATTGATATGATAATTTTTCTAGGGGATGTGGTCAACAATCCAATTACAATTTCCAACTTCTCACTATGGTGATAGAGGAAAAATCTTTTTACTCACCCCGCCAACTACATTTGTTTAAAAGCCTCGAAGGCCTTTACAGAAATTCCATTTTGTGCATATCCTGCAATCATGGTATTTCATGAGACCACATCAAAAACACCATTTTGTACATAAAAGAAAAAACATCAAATAGGCTTTCGTAACCATCAAAACGGCCAAAACATCCAAACGGTCATCAAATTTAACATAGTGGCTAAAACGACAGGAAGGGCCCTTCCCATAGTAGGAATGCCTTTGGCATAATAATTGTCTTCTCATTTAAAATTTTAAAACAATTTTATTATTTAATGTTTATAAATTATAAATACAAATAGAATTATTTTCTTATAATTATTAATGTTAATATTATAATAAAACATGTGTAATTTAATACTTAGTAGTTTCAATTTTTTGTGTTAAAAAATAATGTAGATAATTATTTAATTGAGAACTATCATAATAATAATATTAGTAATATTATTAATAATAATAATGAGTTCATTGTAGAATTTGGATGGCCCTAGAATGAAAATAGATAACTACAATGAATGATAATTTAGACCATTCATAATGTTCACTTACTCAATATGTATTTTAGATGTTTTGATTAATGGAGCAACACTTGTTAAATTAAGATACATAGGTTTCCTATCTCAAGATATCTGATGAACAAAACTAATAAAAATAAACCCTAACTTAGTAATTAAAAACTACAACACAATGGATAATACATTAGATAACATATAGTAAAATTTCACCCAAATCAGCCCTTAATAAAAAAAGAACCATAAAATATGCACAATAATTTCCTTAATCTTATGCCACCATATGCAGTACTAGGTCCTTGTATAAATGAAGGGTTTCGTTTGGGTTCTAGAGCAGATAAGTGATTAGAGCCCCCAGATCCTGCCATTGGCAAACCAGAGATAATAGCTAAGATATATACTATCCCATCCCCATCCATACTTATAACTATAACTATATTTAAGAACAAAATTATAGGTCAGACCATATGTTAGTATTATTTTGTATTAGTGTATAAAATTTGGATGCTATTGTTTCCAATATGGAATGAAAATTCACGGGTGAGGAAAAAAAAACTCTAGCTAAGTTTTCAATTTGAAAAGATCCAAAGAATAGGAATTTTGTAAATAATATATGTAGAATAATTATTCAATATATTTTCTTAACTTCAATGTTATTTTGTGGACAATGTTGCATGTGGTTGATTATCCAAATTATTTAGCTAGATAATAACATTAGGAATAAAATAATGAATACAATTGATGGAGGGTAGATAGAAGGAAAGAAAATTTATATTATTCTATTATGGACCAAGGAATCGAATCTTGTGAAAGATTATTTATAAGTGAAAGGTTGTTAGTAGTGACAATGGTCAACAACTAGAGGTTAAACCAACTGTAAAAAAACCTGATTTAAACCCATTTTCAACTCAATTGAAAAATAATTTAACTTACATGAAGGATTTCCAAATTTAACATGAAAACCTATATCATTTGAGACATGCTTTCCACGATAATATATTGTAAAAATCAAGTGATAGATGAGAATTTTCCATGCCTATGGACCTTTAATAGATAAATCAATATAGTTAGAACATATGTCCATATTCTTTTTTGAACATTGATAATGAAAATATCTCATTTATCTTGAGGAGGGAAATACATTTCTCAATAAACTACTTTTAATTTAGGAAAAAACTTTAGAGGGGAATATTCATAATTATGTGAACAATAGAGATTTCCAAAGTTTTGTCTAAATATTTTGACACTTTATGCTCACCCAAGCTTCATAAAAAACAATTATAAATGTTGTTGTTTCTTGTTCATAGATAAATCATTTCTAATCTTAATATTGTTTTCATGGATATCCTTCAAATCAAAGTTATATGATTTTAAAACTTGTTTAGATTTCCATAAACTATATGGTCTCTTAGATCACATTCACTAAAAATTTAGACGGAAAAAATTAAATTTAGTTAAAGTTTCCACATAAATACATACATACTAGAAATAAAATATTTTTTAGCGAATTGTGAATTTGTGACTTGGGCATTGTTTAAGTAGAGTAGAAAGGATTTAGTATATTGGATTAAAATAAATCAAGCTCATGTATTGTTATAATTTATAGCCTACATGTAAGTCTATAGATCGAATTTAAAACATGTTTTCATCATGTTGCATTGTTTTCTCTAGTTTTTGAATTTAGATATGTTATGAGAATTTGTGATGTTTTTTAAAATGTATTTTCTTATTACATGGCTCTTTCGGTATATGTGTGACATCACCAGTGTCTTTTCCTCTCTTTTTATTTTGTAGCCTACTATATTCCATCTTTCCATGTCGCACGAGACAATAATACCTTAATTTATTTAAATTTTATTAAAAACAATTCCTTTATTCTAAGGCATATGATATATGATTTCCTTTACATTGCAACACTTAACCATGTTGTGAAGGTCTATCTTATACTATGGAACACTATTTTTACATATATCAACACTTCCCATTCTATGAAATATTAATTCTTGGCAAGATATACTACAAGTCTATCCCTTTGAGCCACACAATATGTTTCCTTTCTTCCCACGTTATATAGCAACCATCTTATGCCGGAAAATGACGAGGTTGAAACCTTCTTCATCTCACATCTTGTATTATTATTCTTATATATTTTTGGCCATACCATATACTCTAGAGATCCATTATTTTCATGGCTTAAATTATTGGAAAGCTAATGAAAAACTCCATCAAATGCAATCATCTTCATAATCGAGATCGTAATAGTTTTAATTGCATGAAGTCCTATTATCCTTATACACAGGTCCTAATACTAAATAAAATATCCACCTTGGAAAGGATACATACATGGGTGATGTAGGGTTACTAGTTGTGTTATTGTTCACGGTATATAGTATGGTCCTAGTCCATTATACTTATATTGAGTTGTGAACCATTGATGGATTTTACGAGTATACTCTATTTTTGGATGCTTGAATAGAATAATATTTTTTGGCCATTAGATGTTATTGAATTTGCATAACATGCTTGTGAGGATTGGGATCTTCTTAAATATATTAGGGTTTGAAAATCATTTCATTTAGGAGGTACTAGTATAATGAATTACTAATATTTTCTAGGAAGACATCCCAATCTAATCATTTATGTATTATAAATTTGAAGTGGAATAAAAATTCAATGACAATGTAGATAACAAAACTTGAGTTAGATGTATAGTTGAAGTTAAGGATTTACTTCTTACTGGACTGAATTTGATTCACTAAATTTTTGTATAGAGAAGTTATGATAACATGGTATAGTCACTAAATCATGCACTTAACATCAACATCTAAATATTTAATTTATATACATGATTCCTAAGTGAGAGAATTACTCATTAACAACCCTTTTACTTGTCTTTAACATTTCTTTCATCCTTTTCATCATTATTGCTTACTGTTTTTTATTGAGAACTTACAATTTTATATACTAGCTGACATCCTAGCCTATTTTGATCTCACTATTTTACCTTTCGCACTTTGTACATGACCGCCCATTAGGGATAGGATCACTCGAACACCACTTGTCCCCTTTGCCCTTTTTTTCTTTTTCCTATATTTCGGATGTTACTTATTTATTTTATTATTTTATCAGCCTTGGTTAGCCTTTCGTTTGTTAATGATGAATCCTATTGGTGTGTGTTATTTTCCACATCATTAGGCGAGTCATCGCACTTAGGTGAGATCACATGTCCATGTGTCATTTAGGGGTCATTATTAGATTCTCTAACGCATCGATGCATCATCATGTTAGTGCATCAGTGTGTCATATGCGTCATTGGGAGTTACACTTATATTTTGGGAATGTAACTCCCCCTCTCTACTCGAGTTATCATGATTGTAGCACTGGGGGTTACTCAACACCTCCTATATGTACACCCCATTTGATCTATGAGATAGAGGAGAGTTTTATGGCTTAACCAGGTTATGTTTCAAATCTTTGCATGCACATTTGGTTGATGCTCGCTCCTCCCGAGATCTCTTCACGCTGCTGTTCGCACGTCTGATGTGCACATCGTCCCTCGTGATCCTCGCTTGCAGGTTTTAAACCCTCTTTCATGGTATCAGAGTGGATCTTGTGGATCCGTGCACCCTTTGGCATTTTTGTGCGTGTTTTCCAGCTTTCCCATGATATCCAGATTCTCATTGTGTGTGTCGTAATGGTTATTCTATTTTTCGTGCTCTATTTGCATTGATTTCAGGGTTTTATACCTCTATTATGTTTTCAGTGTTGGTTCATGTTCGTGGGTTTTCTACCTTGCATGTGTATTCTGGAGGAGCTTTAAGGTGTTATATTGGTTTTCCGGGTTCTCGTAGGATTGGGCTTCAGATCTGAGTTCTCTCAGTGTTGTTTTGGGAGTTTTAGAGCATCGAACTCTTTGCTCGAGGATTACTTCTACGTGGATGTCCTTGGTTTGACGTTGGCTCGTGTGTGGTTAAGTTTCAAGCTTATCCGCCTTGAGACTCTTCTTGCTTGGTGTGGATCATGTTTGGCCTCCATCTGTGTTGGATTGTTCATCGTGGCTCATGCCATATTCACCGTGCCACCAACAGATTCGAGTGTAGCTTCATGTTGAGATCTTGCATTGGTTCGTTGTTCATCCTTTGCACTGGACTTAGCTGTGACACTCAAATGAGCCCCTTCTTGGCAACTAGGCATCCTTCATCCTCAAGCCTCTGGTTCAAAGTTCCGTCTTATCTGCATCATCGATCTTTATCCTATTACCCGCCTTGTACCTTCGAGCAATCAAGTACCTCGTAGAATCTCTACTCGGCCGGTCAAGCACTTGTGGATTGGCATTTTTTGTAGCTTGTGTTATTCACTGACATTCACCCCTAGGCTGTTCGTGTTTTTCATTGGTTACTGACGTTACCCACCTTCCTACTACTCGGCATTACCTGCTCTACAAATGTTTCCTAGTCCAAAGACGTGGTCAGCAGCACCTACCACGCACCTTTGTAACCTACTCTAGTGGCTCCACCTCCCTCCAGCTCCTCCACGTAGTCTTTGGAGTTTCGCACTGCACTTTGGTCTGCTCCCTCCACCGGCGGTCTCTGCTACTCCACGTGGGCTCTCTAGCTCCTTATGTAGCCTTGACCACTTCCAATGTGGGCCCCCACCTTCTTTTTTAATGTTTTAGGGTGTTAAAAAAACAAAACATTTCATTCATGGCATGTAATAAGTTTTAGATCGTTGTTTTTGGCTTATTTAATCCCTCCTACGACCATCGAAGACGGAGGGAAAGGTACAGGGTTGGCAGAGGCTAATCCCCTCGCAATCAAAACAAACCCTATCTAAAATTCCATGCCGTTTCAACACACAATACCCTTTGCACCCATTTCGTGCACTTTTTTAATGCGTTTTGCAACATTTATTTCATTTTCTCATGCGTTGTGGGAATTGTTTTGTCTATAACTTTTGACTCGTTGCTCGGATTAGAGCACTTCTTTAGTCAAAGTTGCATTTTTTTGCATTCTACATGATGGGATTATCATTTTTGTAAACACACTACTTTTATAAAGTGCCACATTCTGGGGGGTTGCTTGTACTCTTGGGTTTTCACACGCAGACGCATTATCGGCCGAGTCTGACGTCTTGCTTTCATGCACCTTGCATCTTGCATTTTTCATCATGGAGAGTGCTCTTTCCAGACTTGAGTGTCGTAGGATCTCTTTACAGCCTCCACCACTTCTCACCGAGAGAGGGAACTATTCAGCCTAGTGTGCTTCCATGGAACGTTACTTCGCCCACAAGGGTCTTTTACCCTTCTTGCTTGGGCCAGTTCCTACACTCACTGATCATCGTCATCTAGAGGAATTTCTCGACACATGTGATCATGTCTTTGGTCACATGATGATGCATGTATCTCATTCTCTTTGGTTTCACGTGGCAGACTCAGATCCACCCCACCATGTCTAGAGCATTCTTCAGTCCTTCTATGGAGACCCTTCACATACTGCAGCCATTGTTCCTACTGTTGATTCAGTTTTCTCCTCTTCTTCATGTGATGACAGTTCCACTGACATAGACTTGTTTGGTTCTACTTCTGATGACGAGGATTGTGCACCCAATTCTGATGTTGAGAGTACTACAGAGGACTCTTCTCCTCTTTCTCTCACTATTCTAGAGAGTGTTGACACATCCCACATCTCATCAGATATCGAGCAGTCTCCTTCTCAGCCTCATACATTCATTACACCATCCTCCTTTCCACTTCCATTGTGTGAGGCCCACTTCACTCCTCTACCTTCATTGGATGACTCATACCTATCTGACATCGCTCTTCTATTTGTTGAGCCCCCTCATTGGGATGAGTATCTACTTGACCTTAGTCATCTTTTCACAAAGTCTACTTGTGATGCACTACAGGTCCCTCATCCATCTACAGGTGTTTCAGAGGAGTCCATCATCTTCGTTGTTGGGAGTGCCCCTTATGGGACTCTTACCACTTCCACTTTTCCGGAGACCTTCATTGATCCACCCTTGCTTGTGGATCCATTTTCTGTTGTGGGGGATGTTTTACTACCTTCACATCACGTGGACATCCTTTCTACATGTGTTCACTCTTCACACTCTGATAGTTCTGTGCATGTGGCATTACCTTCGGTTCCTTGGCACTCATTTGCTAGACCTATGTCACACTTTCGTGGACCAGACTCAGAGTTCTTCGTGCTACTACCTTCGGTTTCCTTTGTGGAGTGGGCAGACTTCCAACACGTCATTTCTGTCCTTCCTAAGGGCAGGCACATAGTTCGTTGCGGGTGGCTCTTCTTTAGTCCAGAGGCAGAGGATCTCGTCATCGACATTCTTTTGGGAGACCTCCTAGAGCTGCAGAGTTTAGATCCATCCATGGCATCTTTTGCATTCCTCTCATCTCCCTCTTCTTCTCTCTTCTTCTTCTTTCCGAGAGATTGCCTCTTTGTACATGGGTACCCTTTCAAGCTCGTCTATGGCCGGGACCCATATTTGGCATCTTTCTTAGATTAAAGAGTTTGTTTTTCTCTTATGGTGGATGTTTTTCCCACTGGGTTTTCCTTCACTGCTTGGGATCTTTTTCTTGTACATGGGTACCTCATCAGGCTTTGTCTTGGGACCCATTTCTCATTTCTGACTTGCCGCCTCATCCTAAGTTATGATGAAGGGGGGGTGTTGGTGTGTGTTATTTTCCACATCATTAGGTGAGTCATCTCACTTAGGTGAGATCATAGGTCCATGTGTCATTATTATATTCTCTTACGCATCAAAGGCATCATATACGTCATTGGGAGTTACGCTCTAACATGGTTATGTAACTCCCCCTCTCTACTCGAGTTGTCATGATTGCAGCACTGGGGGTTACTCAACACCTCTTATATGTACACCCCATTTGATCTATTAGATAGAGGAGAGTTTTATGGCTTAACCAGGTTCTTCCCGTGTTTCAAATCTTTGCATGCACATTTGGTTGATGCTCGATCCTCCCGAGATCTCTTCACACTTTCATTCACACGTTTGTTGTGTGCACGTTGTCCCTCGTGATCCTCGCTTCATGGGGTTTTAAACCCTTTCAAATCCTAAGTAAATGAAGCATATATATACATATATTATTTAACCTCATTAGGGGACAAACATTCAAGAGGCACATACTTCTATAATGTACTAATATTTTCTATATACTACCTCAAGGACTACATACTTCAATACATAGGAGGATTTATTTTGAATTATATATGCTACACTTTTACATTTGGTATAAATTAGTTGTATCCCGTTATCTTCAAGTGCAACCTGGAACTAACGAAACGTAGCTTAAGGGACACTATTCCAATCACACACACACACACACACACAGAAATACATTGAGTTTGAAATGTAGTGCAATGCTTGGTGGCAATCACATTGGGGTGACCACTGAGGTTAGTTTGACTCAAGTATATATACATATATTTATTCATTTCATGTGTGCTTGAGTATTATATAGGTATATAGGGTTTATTTTTGTAGGTATAAGTGTGACACAAAAAATATAACATGACCTACAATGAATAAGGAGTAATATTAAGAGACACAAAAATAACCAGATCCTGAGCTATTCCATAGACACCAAAACTTAGATTAGACCCAGCGTTGTTTCCTAGGTGGCTCTATCCCATTCTAGGAGCTCCTATCCTTGATATCATCACATTCCAGTTTCGGACACAGAGCTTGTAGACACCATAAAATTTCATACTACCCCTTGCACATTGATATTTGAATTAATATTCACCCATAACTCACTAAAATAAATTTAATTAATTCTATCGTGCATAAAACATACACTTACACACCTTATCTATTTAAATAAAATAAAATTTAAATATCCACTCACCTTCTGCTCAAATCCACCTCACTACCTAACTCACTCAAGTTATAGAACCCTACAAAAGACAAAGTTAAATATTCATGTATATCCAACTTTGAAATAAAATCAAGAGCTAACCAATTTGAACTAAAGCCTCTTAAATTCTTATTCAATCTTAGCTAACTGCACAGACCAAATCAACATGTTAAATTAAGAAAATGAATTCATTAACCTTATTTAAATCTTGATCCATACTCAATGGCCTCCTTCAACTATAAATAAGAGGTTGATTACTTCAAAAATCATATCTTTGTAAGCTTGAGACATTTGCAACATTACTCTGTCCAATTGTCACTTGAATTCATATGTCATTAGGCTGCCCATTTGATTAACAAGTTTGTAACTCACCCACTTTCTTGTAGCATGAAGTTTCTTCCATTCGGAGTCACATTTGGAGCATGTACATACAAACCCATCAAGGATATTCAAACTTTTTGGTACTTCATTCCATGCTTCAGCCATCTCATCTAAGGTTTGCAAGGAAACATGAAAGAATGACCTGGTTTGATTTTTATTGCATGTTTCTCTCATATTTATTTATTTTTACATTGTTTAAATTTTGGCACACCCTAGTGGGACCACTAAAAATCTCTCTTTTTTATCGTTATAACCATATATTCATATTGTTTGAAGTGTTTGCAACATACTAACAAAATTGCATGTCCTCTAGTGAGTTATCTTGTGAGAAGTCCTAAAAATACATTTATTTTGGCTAGATTTCATTTCTATTTTGTGCAACTACTAGTACCTTACGTCTCCGTGGGATAGGATGCATTTGTGTTGCTCCCGTGAAGTGTGTATCTGTGCCTCTACCTCCATCTACATTTCAAAAGTTATATATGCATTTCAAAACTTGCATCTATGTTTCCAAATCCACGTCTATGTGATCTAACTTGTGTTTACATGATGGTGGATGTGATACCGTCTTCAAGTTTGTGTCTTTATTTCCTCTATTTATGTCATTTTTAGTTATTTTTTTTTCTATTTTTAGCTACACTAGCATGTGATTAGTTACACTAACATTTAACCTGGTGTTTTAAGATATTATCTTTATACGAGTTTAGAACCACATTTATGTGATAATAGGTGCATTTCCATGGTGTTACATGCATTTCTACGTTTACACAAGGTGCGTCTACATTTCATGAAATTGTATCCCCATGTAAAGTAGGTGCACTAGTATTTTTGTTTCCTACATTTATGCTCTTGTGTAAATTTTTCATATTTACATAGTTTTCCATATTTAAATTTAGTCATTTTATTATTTTTATTGCATTTTTACTATTTACAATCATTTTAGATTAAATACCAACACATAAGAATTTCCTTTATCACTTTACTAACGTTTTTACTTCATTTAAACTTAATTGTAACTTTAATTTCCTAAAAAATTTAAGCACTTTTGTTTTCAATCAACCTCGTATATGCTCTTCTCTTACGCTCACGAGTGATCTAAATAATCAAAAGTGGTAGCGATTATTATTAAGCAATCTATTTTTACTAATCATAAACATTTTTGTTTTACAAATTTTATCATGTATGCTCTTCTCTCACATATTTTAGATGATCTTGAGAATAATAAATGATAACATTTGGTTTTTAGCTTAAATTTTATCCAACCAACCCATGTCTAACTTTGGTTTTATTGTTGACTCATTTTTATTTTGTTTTAAATGAAATTATGAATATAATTAATTTTTAGGTCATTTGTTTGTTACAAACTTTGTTACATATGAAATAATAGAAATCAATGAAATGGAGAAATATTAGGGCATTGCATGTCTATGCATTGTGATGACATGTACCACTATAACTACTAGTGTTAGATGCATACCACATGAGAGGAAACACCCTTCTATTTTTCGAAAAATTACTCTTCAGTTGAATTCAATACATGGGATTAGAAGGGATTTAATTGATGTGAATGACATGGTGTTCAATGTAGCACCTCCTATGTCATCCAAATTCATTTCTCCAATAAAAAATAGGGATTAGTTTCTCTGTAGCTCATCCTCAAATTGGTCTAGTTTTGTTCCAATTAAAATACTTGGAGTATTTGGATTTAAGATACAACGCTTTTCAATGGAGCTCTACCTAGAGGTACTTTCACATCACAAAATTTTATATTTGTAATTTTAAAAGTGTTCATCAATAAAAATAAAGTATAATATCATCCGTGTCTAATGTGCAGAAATTTTTTACCTCTAAAAATTGAGACATCTAAATCTCATTTGGAATGGTTTTTTTGGTGAAATTCCAAAGGATGTTGGCTCCTTACACACCTTGACTTACCTCAACTTGTTCTTGGCAGTATATGATGGCAGATGTCTGTGAAATCTCAGGAATATTTCTCAGCTGTAATTTTTAGATATTTCTAAAAGAGATATTAATGATATTCAATTGGACGAAATGTGTAGTTCTAGTTTAGGGTGGAAAGAGTACCTGTGGGAAATAAAATTCTTGATACTTTCAAGAGTGGTGTTGAATATGAAAAATGAGTAGTTGGAAGCATCCATTTATCATCTCTGTAATATCCAATACCTCTTTTTGATTTATCGTTATTAGGGCATATCCCTAATTCTCTTCAAAGTTTCATCTTCCTCTCCCATCTTGATTTAAGGGAGAAAAAATTAGTTCGATAATACCTTCTTAGTTGAAAAATATGACTAGTTTAGTTTCACCAGATCTCATGAACTCCAATTTAAGGGGCCCATTTATGCTAAGTTTTTCTTTCCTATCTAATTTGGAAAATCTTGAATTGACTGAAAACAAGTCAAAATTATGAAAGCAATGGCCTCACCTGACCATATTTTCTATGTATTTTTCAAGTGTAACAGGAATTACGCCACCCTATATTGGAAATCTCTCTGCTATTCAAATTTTGGATATTTGGTACAATTTATTGATGGGAGAGATTCCACCATCACTGTCTCAACTTTTATTATTGAGGTATCTTGATTTTTAACAATCAGCTAAATGGTACTATTCCCACTTTTAGTCGAGTTCCCCATCCTCTAGAATGGTTGGACCTCACTTCCAAAAAAATTGATGGGAGAGCTTCCCACTTCTTTTGGACTTCTCCCTTATCTTAAAATGTTATAAATCTCCTTTAACAATTTGCATGGAAACTTTTCTCTTGATATTTTTCAATGTAGTAAGAACCTTTATTACCTTATTCTATCGTACGATAAATTTATTGTCAAGTTGAGCCATAATGTATACCTTCATTTAATTGGGAATACTTCCACTTAGCTTCTTGTAATATTAAAGGTGTTATCCCTCTATTCCTTTTAACACAATATTCACTATCCAATTTGGATCTCTCCATTTTTCTTTTTTAGAAACATTCTAGCTTGGATTTTTGAGGATTTCTCTTATTTATGGTATTATGTGAATCTATAATCTCTTAATATTTTGGGAAAAATATGGTCTCCAAATAAACAAGAAAAATAAAACAAAGTAATATAAACAAAAACTAAACCCATAAAATTAAAAAAAAGGTTATATTAATTCCAACATAGGTTAATACATAACTTTCAAAGTTGTTTCTTTGTTTTCTATCTCTCTCTATTTTGCTTCTATAAAATAATTATCTAAATATTCTATTCACTACTATATATCTCCATATGTCTATTGAATATTCCTTGAGACATTGCTCTCTTCTTCTTCAAAACATTCTTCTATTTTATGTTATGTTATGTTCTTTCTAGCTACACATTCTTCTTGTTTTCTTTTTTTATCTATATCCCTCAACTACATAAAACTATGTATATATTAATTACAAAAAAAATTAACATTTACTCGGTCCCTCTTAAAACAAATTTCAAAATATGGGTTCTCAAAATCACATTCAAAAAATATTGACTTAATCTTGAGCTCGACATTTCATTAACAACATGAGTAGGTGAAGAGTTCAAAATTCAAAAATAAATCAAGATTATAATATTCAGCACTCCCCTTAATATTGAGCCATAACAAATTCATTCAACAAACTGATTTTGGATCTCCAGTCTTAAATGAGTGATTTACAGAGCTTGTAGAATGAATTTACGGAGCTAACCAAATGATCTTCCCTCCATCGAGCTTAGTGTATGAATTATGGAGCTGCCTTTATGATTTTTGGAGCTCTATTTATGATTTATGGAGCTAACCGTATTCTTTCTCGGAGCTCACTGATTGTATTGTTTCCGAAGCTCACTTGTATTTTTTTCGGAGCTGACTCTATTCTTGTTGGAGATGACTATATTAGTTTCACAAATGATTGTATTGTTTCTAGAGCTTCTTGTATGGTTTCTGGAGCTTCTTGTATGAACTTTAGAGCTAGTTAAAACCACATCAATGATGCCCAATTTTTCTCTCAAGCTTTCAAAGCTATATTTTTACAAAGCTTTGGTAATAATGTCAGCAATATGCTGCTCTAACTAACATAATTTAAGTTATGTTTCACCATTTTCAACTAATTATTGAATGAAATGATACCTGATTGTAATATGCTTACTTCTTCCATGAAAAACAAGATTCTTTAATAAGGAAATGAAAGATATATTAGCATTAAAAATGGTAGAAGTTCATTGTTTCTCTTCATGTAATTATGATAGGATTCTTCTTTCCATATCACTTGGCAAGCGAATGAATTTGTTTCAATAGACTCTAATTCAACCATGGAAATTGAAACAAATGATTATTTCTTTGAAGCCCATGAAATGGATCCTGACCCAACCTTAAACACATATCCATATGTGCTTTTTCTATAATCTAGGTTACCTGCCCAATCACTATCCATGTATCCAAATAAGTGAAAATCATTAGCAATAGCATATAAAATTCCATAATTTCATGTCCCATTAACAAACCTCAAAATTATCTTGACAACTTGCTAATGTGTCTCTTTTGGAGCCTTCATTAATATAGAAATCAAGCTAACTACATACATGATGTCCGGTCTAGTTGCAGTCAAGTACATCAATCTTCTAACTATGCTTTTATACCTTGTGGGATTCACATTGTTGCTGCAATAATATTTAAATAGTTTCATCTGGTTTCATTTGTAGATGTTGGTTTGTTTTCCAACATTCTAAATCTCTCCAAAATCTCCTTTGCATACTTTTCTTGAGACAAAAATATGCCATCCTCCATTTTTTTGACTTCAATGCCAAGAAATTACTTCAACAATATTAAATCAGTCATCTCAAACTCCTTCATGGATGATTTGAACTCTTCTATTGACTTTTTGCATTTCCAGTAAATATTAAATCATATATATAAAAAACAACAATAAAAATATCACCTTACTTGCTTGCTTTGATATAAAGTGTGGGCTCACTACCAATTTTTCTAAATCCATTGCTTGTTAAAAAATATTCTATCTAGTTGTACCATGCACTTGATGCTTATTTAAGTCCATACAACACTTTCTTGATCTTGTAAACTTTTTCTCATGCCCTAAAATCTCATAACCAGGTGGTTGTCCCACATATATACATCTTCTTCTTCCAATATGTCATTCAAGAAGGTTGATTTGATGCTCATTTGATGAAGTTTCCACTTGTGATGAACAACTATGGAACTTATTCTTCTCATGGTTTCTAGTCTTGCCACAGGAGAAAATGTATCATTATAATCACATCTAGACCTTTGTTTGTATCCTTTTACAAATAACCTTTCCTTATGTCTTTCAATCTTAGCTTCGGGAGTAGTTTTGGTTTTGTAAACCCACTTGAATTCAATGAATTCCTTTCCTATTGGAAGATCCACTAACTTTCATGTTCCATTCTTCTATATGGCATGAATTTATTCATCCATTACTTCACACCATTTGTTTTCCTTATTTGGTTCCTGAAAATAAACAGGACCACCTACTGAAAATAAAGCAAAAATAATCATTTCATCTTTATTTTCACCATATCTTGACTTCTCATAGATCTCTTGTACACTCCTTGTTTGAACTTGGTGATTATTTGAGTCAAAAGATGAAGAATATGCCTCATGAGATGCTCCATGTATGATTTGTTGGTTGCTTCCATTTGAATATTCACCCTTTATGAGATAGGATTCCAAATTGGTGTATTGTTTACACTACCATCTACTGTTTCAGAGTCAATAAAAGGTGCATTTGGCTTTGTTTGTGACTATTGCACTTCTTGTACACCTTCCTAAGATGTTTCCTTAATGAATTAAACATCTCATATGATTAAGAGTTCCTTTGTGATTGGATTTTACAATATATAAGCTTTGGATTGCTCATTATACCCGGTGAAGATGCATTTTTCTCCTATAGTATCCCACTTTGATCTTCTTTTCTTCAAACATGGGCGTATGATACACACCCAAAAAATATTAAGTGATCAACACTTCACTTTCTTCCATTCCATGCATCTTTAGGTGTCATGTTCCATACGCTCTTTGTAGGACATTTATTCAACAAATAAATTGTTGTTCTAACTACTTCAACCCAATAATCATCCTGAAATCCTCTTGCTTTGATCATGTTTCTTGTCGTCTCTTGAATAATATGATTTTTCCTCTCAACTACACCATTTTCTATGGTGTATACCTCACTATAAATTATTTATTTATCCTCATGCTCCTTGCAAAAGTTTAAAAATTGATTTGATATATACTTTCCCCCTTTATCCATTCTCAATTTTTTATGTAATGACCACTATGATTCTCAACCATGACCTTAAATTTTTTGAATACATCAAATTCCTATGATTTGTTTTTAAAAACTAAACCCATTTCATTATACTTGAAGTCTTTATGGGACCACACAAGTTTGAATGTATTAGCTCAAGAGGCGAGCTTTCTCTCCAAGATTTTCCTAAGGGAAAATCATTTCTATGTTACTTCCACAATATGAAACCCCCACATACCTTATCTGGTTATTCAATTTGGGGAATCCATCTTACCATTTTATTCTTATAAATAACATGCAATCCACATGTTTTCATGTGTTTTTGCAAGAGAAAAATTCAAGTTGAAAAACATGACAACTATACCCTAGTGTCAAAAAAAATTCTTCGAAACCCTCTTAAACCCTCTCTCCATATCAGTATGCTCTCTATACCATGCATATCCTAACCTTTTAGAGTAATCATATGTATTGTGTGTAATTCCCTTAATTTTGGAAGTGTCAAAACATGGTGATCCACTTCTTTCAATCTAGTGCTTTTAGTGGTGAAATATGCTAGGTAGACCTAGAAAGGTTATCTCTAGCCTTTTCGAGATAGGTGCATCCTCCGAGGCATATGTAAAGCTCAAAATCATCCAAGAGATGAGTGTCAAAGAGATAATAACATATTGAAAATTAGTTAGGAATATTTTGGGAGGTTTTGGATGTTTAGGGACAATTTTAGTGAAAGCGGGTTTTTGAAGGTGAAGGAGCTTATAGTTCAAAATAGTGTCTAGCTTTAGAAGATGATTATGGGATCTCCATAAAGAGTTAGAGGTCAAAAATATATATTTTGGAAATATAATTCAATTATCTAAATGATGGTTATTTCATATTTTTCACAAGATCTAGTTGTTTCTTCCCACTTACCCATTTTCAGTAGACATACCCTACGGTCCCGAGAAAAAGGATATTTTTAAGGGTGTTTCAGGAAGAATTAGATCATGGGACCAATCCCATTCATCTCAAAATTATTTTTAGAGTCAATTTCATATAAATAATTTCCAAAAAATCCTCATGGAGCTCCGGAAACTTTGTCTTCAAGATCCCTCCCAAGGTAGGATCTTCATACTTAGCCATTTTCACAAGTACCACATGTCAGCATGAGGCTGAGGTGCACTTTAATGTCCTAAATGTACCATCCCCTTGGGAAATTTGGAATAAATAAATTTTCCCCCCCCTAGTTACACCTCTTGGACCTCTACATGACCCTAGGAAGCCTCAATAAGCCCTTTTTCTTAGTTTCTAGCCCCTGCCTCGTGTAACCTCATCTCACCCTTACTTGTCATCACAAGGTTAAGGTGCACTTTTCTTTCTTGTCCATCCTCAAAGGAAGAGATATTTGGACATATAAATTCACCTCCCATACTTTTCAAATCAATTTTTTTGCTAATTCTTTATACATTGCTTCTCTCTTCTCTCTCTCCCGAACCACGAGATGTTGTCGAAATTATAGAACTTGTTTCCACTTATATATTTTTCCATTAATCCATGAATGATACTACAAAATATCCATTAAACCTACAAATTTTTCAGAGAAACACCACCATGCCACTAAAAATTTTCCAGAGGCATCCTTGACTGTAAAAAAACAAGTTTTCTCACTGTTACCAGTGAACCCGGAAAATGATCGTACCAAGGATTGAGCTAATTTTTCTCATTTTCAAACATGTTCTATGAAACATTAATCTCATTTAATCCATTAATGGATGCCATAAAACATCAATAGAAATTTAATTAAGGTACCTCTCCACTTTCCAAGGTTCAAGTGGGTGGAATCCCGTGAAAGTTGGAGGAAACGATCCCTGAAAAATCTAGTTTCGCGTGAACTAGTTTTCATGCCATGAAGTCCCTATTTTTAGGGATATGAGGACTATATTTTTTTATCATAAGTTTTCCCTCTTCACATAAATCCTCAAATTCCCAAATATCCGATAGGAAAATCATCTTAAAATCGGAGGGAAGAGTCTTCAAAAAATAGTTTCATTTAAATTAGTTTTTACGATGAGGTTGCCAATTTATCGAGATATGAAGGACTAATTTTTTATCAGTATTCTTCCCTTTGATGAAAACCTAATTTTCCCGCTTTTTCAGATGAAGGAATCATCCAAAATTTGGAGCGTGGAACCCTGTAATAAAACCCAAAATTTTAAGACCTTTTTTGTTGCAATTTGACACATGTGGTGTACTTGCTAAAAATAACATGTGTCCATGGTGAGGCATGGATAAAAAATAGTAAGTGGTTGAATAATGTGAATTCATGACATTCATGGTCCTCCGATAGGAAAGAAACATCAAGGAATGAAAACAAGGTTGTAGGATGATCCCATAACTCAAACAGAGAAATTAAACTTCCATTAGGGTCTTGGAAGCATCTTCTTGATCTCAGTTGGGGTGAGCCGGTGAGCTAGGTGAGATAGTAAGATGGGTGGTTTGAAATGAGTTAGTTATAGTGATCTCAATGAGATAAGGGAGTTAATCAATCAAGCATCAAGAGGATCATCATGAGCAGTTCCTACGGTCATCTTGAGATCACTTCAGTAAATATTTCAACAGTGTTTTTAAACACTCATCCAAAACTTCGTATCATGCACCATGTTAAAGTATGAGATTAAGATCATCATTAGAAATTTCTTCATCAGAAGGATTTTCTTTAACAAGTTACATCAATTCCCTTACCCTCTTTTCTTATCTCCCTGATTTAACAAATATTAGAAATTTGTAAAACCCTAATTATAGAGTGACAACACAATAATAAGAAATGAAGTATAGGTCTTAACCTAATCAATAAGCTAGAAAAAATTTAAACACTAGGTGCAAGAGATGGAAAACAACACTTAGATGATTTCCCAATTGATCCTGGAGTGTGCCGGACTAGAAGACTGATGAACATGAGGAGGAAATTTTCGTAATCGTGCCTAGGAAATTGTGTAGCTACCGGATGTTCTGGGTAGGGTGCCCGGATCGGAGTTAGGGGTGCATGTCCATTATAGAATGCTTCTGGGTACCCATGACTATGAAAAACCTCATAAAATTATTTTTCTTGTATCGCTTATATGTCTATACCCTTCACTATTTTTTTGTGTGTGTGTCGTCACTATACTATGCCCGCAAAATTTTCCTGTAACTCAAAACAAATGATCTCTTGTAAATCCAAAAACACATCGAATATTAAAAATAAAAATATGCAAATAGGGATTTAGGATGACCCCGATGATCACCTGATAGAGTGATATTACAACCAAGCATTACACTACATTTAAGACTCCATGTAGTTGTGTGTGTGTGTGTGTGTGTGTGTGTGTGTGTGTGTGTGTGTGTGTGTGTGTGTGTGTGTGTGTGTGTGTGTGTGTGTGTGCATACATGTGAGAATCATGCCCTAGGTGGATCTTGTGAAAGATACACTTGAATATCAAGAATAGTTAGAATTTAACCATGCAATTAGATGTGTGGATGAAAAAATGAACTTCCCCTCCTATATGTTTATGTATAGAATTCAGTCCCTTGTCCCTTGAATGAAGCTAGTTGTATGTTTTTATGCTCTTGAAGTGCCTTTGGATGCAACCTTAGGTGGTGGTAATAGATGCCTAGAGCTTGGTCCTTTATTTTGGTCACATAACTTTATATTTTATGATTCCCTTGGTTTAATTTGTAATTAACAACTAAAAGGAAAAACCATAAGAAAACAAGATACCCAAAAGATAAAAGAGGCCCAAAAGGGGCGAGTAAGATACAAAGAGTTTGGGGGTGCTCAGAAGGACAGGGGACACCTGGGCGTTGGCGTCTTGGATAGGCGTTGGTGTCCAGGGTGATAAAATATGAAACAATGAAGCATCAACTGGACTATAGGGTGTAAGAGGCCAAGAAGAAGACATAAAGAAAGACAGAAAGGCTAAAGACAATTGTTAATTGTTAGTTTTCTCACTTAGGAATTATATGAATAGTAGTATGTGATTAGGACCTAGAAATGTACCCAAAGTGTGTGATTTAGTGTCTACATTTTCCCCACTTTATGTTGTTGATTGAATACTCGATAACATAAAGTAGTTAAGAAATTCATACCTAATAACCATGTAGATCAATGGAAAAAACATGTCGATGAGACAAGAAAAAGCATGGAGTGATAAAAATGATGCATGGAAGCTAAGATAGGAAAGAAGAAGTGACACTAGGGGTGAATAGCGTATGATTTGTGATGTGTTGTACCTACTTATTGTTGTCACTTGCATTTTTTTTATGTGTTCACTAATGTGTACTTGTTTATCATGAAGAGTAAACAAGTACTCAAAGTCATGTATGAAAAATTCAATCCAAGTATGTAACAAGTATGTGAAAATATAAAAGGAACATGTGCACTTGATCCGTGATGAGTGAAAAGGATAGAAAGTGTCCTGAAAAGATGTATAAGAATTAGTTTTTGGGCGATCTCATGCTAAGTTCAAGTTTTTTGGGTGATCTCACGCCATGGCAGAAGAGTGTTGGGGAGAAAGGTCTAAGGTTATTCTCCATCCTTGACTACTTCTTGACAATTTTTACACCATTGCAGATGGTGTGATCCTTATTTTTTTAAATTTGATCCATTTTGATATAATTCAATCCAATGTAAAATAGAAAAAGGAGATGACATGCATGTTGATTGTTGGAGGACTATGCCTATTCTATGAAAATTGATGTGTAAAATGTTGAAAATTGTGTTGATCTGAAAAAATTGTAACTACCCCCTAATCATAGGTGCCCAAGAAAGGTTAGGAGTGCTTAGGGGGTTAGTGTCGGGAGCTGGCGCTAGTTTCTATATTAAAAATGAAGAGCCAATTCAAATTCTGGGCCATTTTTGAAACTTTATATTATGTTGATCTTGTACTGAAATGTGTTGTAATGTGACTATGAACAACTTTATGGGGTGATTGATTCACCCAATGTATGCCCCCTCGTTTGGTGTGCATGCGACATCGCTAGGAGAATGCGGCCCAAAGGAGGACGAGACATTAATCAAAAATTGATACCCTATGGGGGGGAGGGAATGTGCATGGTAGAAACCATGACACGTGCAAACAAAGTGGCTAGAAATATGTGTTAGTGAAAACAAGAAAATACACATATAGAAGAAAATGTGTTAGTTAGCATGCAAGAAGAAAAAGTAAACTACAAAAAGTGGGTTTCAAACATGGGAAATCACTCACTATGTTGCAAGAAAATCAGGGTGAAAGTAACCAAAAGTGTACAATGTGCACACAAGACAAAGGGAAAATCCCGTAAACAATGACAAACAATGACAAGCAAAGTAACATACAACCATGGTGGAAAATAGTTCCTACAAAGCAAATGATGCACATGAAGCACCTGTTAGCATGTTAGAAAGATAAAAAGTATGTCAAGACATGTATATATCGATAGAGTAGTATGCTAGTAAAAATATGAAGTAGTATAAAATGAAACAATAACACATGTAGTGTGTACGAAAGTAGATGCCCCCAGGAGCCTCGGTGGGACTAGTAATAGGTATAGTGCCAAGCATTTTTGTATGTATAATGATGATATGAAGGGAAGGCTTCATTCACAACTAGAGGATAAGTGAATGTGCATGTGTATATAGAAAATATAATGACATACAATGTATCTATCTAGCATGTAAAACAAAGTGTACATGTAAGCATAAGTAAACAAGAGTAAAAACATTCAAGATATGTAGGATGATGCGAAAGTGAATGGAATGGAATGTAAAGAAAATGTGATAGGAGTAGCATGACCCCCAAGTGAATGCGAGTGAGTATGAGATGAGGTTCATTTATAAAATACCCTCGACATTCAAGAATGAACCATAGAAAATAGTGCTTCATCAAGAAATGGTTTGAACTTGTGCGCTAGAAAAATATGTCAATAAATCATAGAGCGTGAAGAGTGCGAGCGAGTGTGGTGGGGTTTATTTTAGATTTAGACCCTCGGCAGTTGAGCATAAACTTGGAACTAGAGTGCGTCATAGGGTAATGAGTGCAACATGTAAAAGTAGATGTCAGAAAGATATATCATGAATGTATAGAGTGTGTAGTGTGTATGATGCATAATAGGATCTACAAGAGATGTCATGAATGCATGAAGTGTGAAATGTACAGTGATGTGAGGTTCATGTATGTAGTATGCCCTCAATAATCAAGTGTGAACCTTAGCACGAGAGTTCGTCATAGGGTAATGACAATACAAGTGTATCAAGATGTGTAAGATGTGTGTGAAAGACTAGATGCAAAGTGTAGAGTGGGCAAGTAGAAAGGAAAATACCCGAGAATGCTAGAAGGGGAGAAGAGTAAGCATGATTTCCCCAAGTGTAGGATGATGATAATGATCACATAATATCGTCTAAGAGATCATTATTAACATGGTAGAAATCAAATGGAGATGCGTTAGAGACCTAGTAAGCTATAATATGAGGTTGATCATGTAAAGATCCATTGCGGGTAGATTTTACATGCCCATTGCATATTCTTCATCAGTGAAAGGTAATAGTGGACATCCATGTGCATACAATTGAGTAAGATTTTGTGAATAGCCAAGAAATGAATCATTGCAAATAAAAATGTGGCCAAAGGGCATGGGGAATGAAATGTCAATATGATTAGGATCTAAAGTTCCGTCAATATAATAAAGCCAAACTCGACCTGCAGTAAGTGGAGAAGTACAATAGGTGTGTGCAATAAATATTGATATATGGAAAATGTAAAGACCATAAGTAGCTGCAATATGAACAATCCCTGATAGAGATGGGGAAAATGAGGTGAGGGGAGAAATCATCAAGTGTGGATCGTATATGATCCAAGCCATCATGTGTACAAATAGTGTTAGAATAAGTAGGATCAAATGGAATGTGTGACCAATATGAATTATTGATGAAAATATTACATGTGAAAGGAGGGAGTACAAATGCAAGTTGATCATTAGAAGATGAGGAAGGTGGTATAACGTATGATGTATGGAATCGAAGGTATAACATATGATGTATGTGAGGAAGTTCTGTAAAGCATCTTATCTTCCTCAACCATTTCTCAAGGAATTGAATGGTTTGTTTCCCCCATTATTTGCTTAACTCTCTTGAGCGCTCCATTTTCGAGTTTAAAAAGCATACCCGGGCGGTTCCTTTACACCAGGGGCTTATTTTATTGCTGCACAAACTATGTATTCTTCGTATCTTGGTCTCCCTTCCTCCCCTAGCTCCGTTCCCCCTCTACCTGGTTTAGCTGCCGCTAGCTCCATCTCTCCACATACTTCCCCGCCACCACTCTGTCACCCATCTACCAAATTGTCTGTCCAGCTTCATCTCTCTATTCCCCTCCTGCTCCCCACCCACTTAGCTTACACTTAGGCCGGTTACACTGTGTCTTCTAGGAGGCTTAACCTCGATACCCTAGCTGTGGGGAAATGTCCTCAGAAATTGACATTGAACATGACCTCCTGAATATTAGCAGTGCTAGTCCCCATGATGTGCATATGGAGAGCTCTACAAAAAGGCTGGAACCCTTAGAAGCTGATATGATGTCAATGAAGGAAGAGGTTAAGAACTTGCAACACGAAAGGGAAGAGGAAGAAGGAGAAGGAGGTGGCTATTGATAAAAACCATATTAAAGATATTTACAAGAAGATAAACTCCTTAGACTCCCGGTTAGGGAAGGCCAAAACTCGTCATGACTATAATATGGCCATTTTTAGTGTGATTGAGGAGTTCATTGAGCAGCATGTTCGAAGTGTCTCCAACCTCACGGAGTTCCGACAACACTTTGGGGCACCGATAAGGAAATTAAAAGGACCATTGATCAGCTGGATAAGACTGAAACTGCTCACATGACAACTTTGGCAATGTTCAAATCTTGGCAGAACATCAAATCCAGCATCGACAAAGCTACCAAGAAGTAATTGTGGGTGCTTTTGCTACACTTTTTGGTTTGTTTTGCTGTTTTTTTTGCAGTCCTTCTGCTGCTTTTTTTTGCAGTGTTTTTGTTGTTTTTGTTTTGTTGGGGTAGTTGTTTTTTGGCTACTGTGGGCTTCATTGCCACACTTGGATTCTAATCTTTTTATTTTGGTTGTAATTCCTATTCTGGCTCCTAGGCCCTCTTTTGTTCACAAGGGTATAGTCCCTTTCAAAAAACTATTTGCCAATAAAAAAAAAAAAAACGTATGATGTATGGAAAAACCCTTGATAAAGTACCATAGCATTAGTGGAAGCGAGGTGAGGAATATGTTGATGGGACAATGTCCACTACATAAACAGTTCCTTCGAGTAGAGGTAAGGTTACATGATGATCATTAAGTTGATGGTTTTTAGCCAAATGCATAATAGTTGGAGTTAAAGTAGGCAATGAAGTGGTTGGATCTATATGAAAATATTTGAATGGGTCAAGATCAGCGGGGATTGTATATTCAAAGCCTTCATGTAAAAATTTTACACATCAGTGAACTGTGGAAGGCACTACCTGCATAGCATGAATCCACGACCTACCAAGTAAGAAATTGTATTGAACTGGGATGTCGATGAAAAATACAACAGGAATAGTCTTGGGCCCAACTATGAGTGGCAAGGTGATAGTGCCTATGCATGGATGCATAGAAGAATTATATGCACAAAGAGAAATGGACTTTAGTTTGAGATAAGCCGAGAAAAAGACCAATATTATGAATGAATGATAAAGTACAAAGATTGAGCTCAGATCCATTATCGATTATTACTAGCTTGATACATAGGTTGTTAATGAAAACCCTAATATAGAGGGGAGGATCATTTTCATAAAGAAAAATATTATCATCTATGTCAGATGGAAAAGTAATTTGTCTTCAAAATGTTTCCATGAATGACTGATATACAACATTTGGATGAGTAGTAGAAGGAATGCGAGTGTTAGCCAAAAGAGTAATGATTTTAGCTCTACAATCAGGATTAGCTAGCAAAAATCATGAATGGAAATATCCATGATGAGAGGATCCTATAAAATGAGCAATGCAAGTATGATGACCCTAATATTTTTGAATGAGATGGGTTCACCAAATGATTTAACAAAGATTGGAATTTTTAAAACCCTGATTGTAGAGTCACAACTCAAAAATAAGTAATAAAGTACAGTCCGACCTAACTAATAATCTAGAAAAAATTGAAACCCTAGGTGTAAGAGAGGGAATAAAACACTTAGTTGATTTCAAAATTGATCCCAAAGTGTGCCAGACTGGATGAATGATGAATAGGAGGAGGAAATTATCACAACCATGCCCAAGAAATTGTGTTGCTTTCCGGATGTGCCCGAACTGGGGTTCTGGATTAGGTCGGTGGTGCTTGGGAGCTATAGACTACTTCAGGTGCCCGTGTCTATGTAGAACCCGAGCAAATGATTTTTCTTGTATCGTTTCTATGTCGCTACCCTTCTTTGTTTATCACTTATCTATCTCACTATGCCCGCATATTCTCATATAACATGTAAAACAAATGATCTCCTCAAAAAGAATAAAACACGTCGAATCCTTAAAAGAAAAAGATGCAAAAGGGGATTCAGATTGAACCTGGTGGTCACCCCATATAGTGATCTTATAACCAAACATTTCCATACATTTCACACTCCATGCACTTATCTTTTATGTGTGCAAGAATCATTCCTTAGGTGGTTGTTTTGCAAGATGCACTTGAATAGCAAGTAATAACTAGATGTAGCAATGTAAGTAGATTTTTGGATGGAAAAATGAACTTACCCTCTTATGTGTGTATGTAGAGAATGGAGTCCCTTGAATGAAGCTAGATGAATTCTTTGATGCTCTTGAAGTTCCTTTAGATGCAACCTTAGGTGGTGGTAATAGATTTTTAGAGCTTGGTCATTGGTTGAATTTCACAATTAACAACTAAAAGGTTGAATCATAAGAAAATAAGATGCCCAAAATATAAAAGAGGCCCAAAAGGGGTGAGTAAGATACAAAGAGGTCGGGGGCGCCTAGAAGGATGCCGATGCTTGGGTGTTGGCATCCTAGATGGGTGTTGGTGTCCAAAGTGGTAAAATATGAAACAATGAAGCATCAACTAGGCTATAGGGTGTAAGAGGCCAAGAAGAAGACATGAACAAAGACAAAAAGGCCAAAGACAATTGTTAATTGCTAGTTTTCTCACTTAGGAATCATATGAATAGTAGTATGTGATTAGGACCTAGAAATGTACCCAAAGTGCATGATTTAGTGTTTACACTCCCTTTCTTCTAATTCTTCATTGTACACAATCATTGTATTTTTCCTATCCACTTAAGTGATAATATTTGTAATTTGTAAAATTATTCTCTCAAAATTATAAGAGGGATAATAAATTTGTCTCTTCTAGGGGAAATTGAAATGCCACAAGTGGAATAGGAATATGAAGAGTCATGTGGGGGGAAGATGAAAGGTCAATTCACAAGGCTATAAATTGGGATGGCTTCTCTATTCCAAAGATCTTGAAAATCCTAAATTTTAGTTCTTGGTAGCAATTGTGAATTGTTGTAGATTGATTGATTTTTGTATTCATCACTACATAAGAAATGAAAGCTACATTCTTCCTTTCCTTTTCTCATGTTTCCTCTATTCTCTTTTTTGCAACCTTGCAAGTATGGTGATCAAAAAGAGTTGTGCATTTTTATAAATGAATCTAAGAACTATGTGTCTAGGTTTGTTCTTCTCACTAGATAGCTTCATTGTTGCTTTCATATATATTGAATGTTGAACTACTATGGTTATTGGGTGTGAATTATGCTTGTGCCTCATAGCAATAATCTTCCTTCATCTAATTTCTCTCCTTCACCCCTCATCCCTTGTACCTTGTATAAGCACTTTGCCACAGGTTCAGGGAAGTTTTCACGTGTAATCACTAACCTATTTGGCCAACCCACAATCACTTAAATAGGAATACATTAGTTTACATTCAATAATGGGAGCTTCACCATTCAATGTAGAGGGGGTAGCCCTATGAGTGTTGGTGGAAACACCTAATTTTCCATACCGAAAAATTATATCACCAACAATTTTTGGTGATTCTACTAGGATAGATCTTCCATCGTGCACCCATATAGATCTCTCTAAAATAGAAAAACAAATTTACTTAAATGATCAAAAAGAATTTTTGTAAACATCTTGATAAAACATTACTAAAAGAAGATATACTAGATTGAATAGGTTGAGAGGAATCATTGAAATTACTTTTGAAGATTTGTAAAATCATCAAGAGTGAGTTAGAGATAACCCATACTACTTCTCTCAAGCTTCATCCCCTTCGATTCATTGAGCGGTACCCATGGTAACCCTATTCAAACTCCTACTAACACTCCTACAAATTATCCTATCTTCCACCCACCTTTAAATTTTGAAGTTCCAAGAGAAGAAGAAGAAAGAGAGAAGAACTGGAAGAAGAAAGAGAGGAGTAAATGGTAGCACAAGCACCTGTACTCTATTGGGACAACACATTGGTCCGTTGAATTTTGCTTCACCACTTCATGAGCTTCCAAAAGGATCAAGAAATAAATTTTTAAATTTCTATGAGATTGAAAGTAATGTCCCGTCGATCATATCACAACCTTTATCATAGCTTATAACATCCTTAGAGTGCAACACGAAGATGTTGTTGTGCGGTGTTTTGTGGAAAATTCACAATAGATGGCGACATATTGGATCTACTACCTTTAGGATTTCATCATGCTCAATATCCAATTGGGTGATATCAAAAATAAGTTTGAAGAGAGGTTCAAGACCACCGAAAATTCCCATGCCCTCCTTGGTCTACTGACTCAAATAAAGAAATATTTGTAAGATTCCATGAGATACTTCATGGCCAAATTCAACACATGAGTCAACAAAATTCCCTTTGTTGATCTTCCCACTACGGATAACATGAAGATATTATTTTTGAATGCTCAATTTCTTGAATTGAGTTTCTTTTGTGGAGAGTTTCAACCACGATATTTAGATAACGCTTAAGAAATTGTTATCCAGGTAGAAGATGACCTCATCTTGTCGTAAGATCAATAATCCTTTGATGAAAGATAAAACCCAAAGTTCCAAAGATGAGAGAACTGATCCAATGTTGCAAAAGTTGGAAAATGAATTGACCATGCTGAAAAGGGAGGTTTCTCAATGAACACCTCATCTAAACTAAAACATAAATCAAGATTGCAAGAGAGCACCCCAAGAGTTTCCTTGGAGGCTCCACCAGTCAATGAAATATGTGAGATCAATGAAGATGGAGAAGAAGATATTTTTGAATCATAATTTGAAGATGAAGGAGAAGAAGGATGTGCTCGAATCGATTTTTGTGAATGCAAACTTGATGATGAAGAACCCACAGATAGTTACTCATATGCGTGTTCACTCGATCACAAAAGGAGAAAGAAGGCCCTTCTTCTACTACCCAAGATAAGAAATTGAATCCTCAAATGGTGACTCCATAAAAAACAACAATGAAAGGAGGATCATAAAAGTATGCATCATCAAGGTCAGATGAGAAGAACCATGAGATTACTCCAATCACGAATCCTTCTGCCTCTTCAAGCAAGTCTCCTTTAACATCTCTTGAAAAATCAATTTGTGCAAATCCTAGCATACCCATGTCAAAACTACCACAACCCATGATGTTCCTACCACATCTTCATCCTTTGATATCATTGACCATTTTAAAATATCCAAAGTCCAACATTCGAATTTGAGTACTTGATAACTCATCCTAAGCAACTTGAGAAACTTGTTTAACATATCAAAGGAAGTAGCCATGTCTCATGCCATAAAGATGCCACTACCAAAGAACCACCTCATGTATCTCAACCCACTCCATCTCTAAACTATCTTACCTCCACACCCTCCACCTCTAGGAAGGTAGAACCATTCTACATAGCCTTGTTAATCAACGGGTATAAGATAAAAAATTACATCATTGACTTTGTTGTCTTGGAAAACATCATGCCTAAAAAAGTTGTTAAATCCTCAGCCTATCCCTTTCCCCTACCTATGGCCAATGTATCTCCATGGAAATGAAATGAGTTCCTCTCATTGGAAAAATAAAAAATTCTGAGGTAGCATTGGCATACTTCCCTGACAATAAAATCACAATGAGAATCCTTGTAGCATACATGCCTACCTCATATGGTATGTTTCTAGGTCGAATATTTTGTCGAGATGTTGGAGGAGATATGTATCTAGATTGGTCGCACACCACCATCTCGATAAATGGTAAGACAAATAAAATTCTTCCTATTAGGAAGATGAAGTATACCGTTCAAAGGCCAAATGACCCAACAACAAATATCCCATGTCAAAATTCTAGATTTCAAATTTTTCATGACCTTTGAGGATGACCTCGAGCTACCCATGTTAGTAGAAGAATGCCCAGGCATCACGAAGCCGTTCAAAGAGCATAATGATGAGTTATGGAATCAGTGTTTGAAAAGGTGTACTTTTCATAGGATGAAAGAATATATAAATTTTCTCCATTGGATGTTGATGATGGTAATGAGGACCTTGATTTACAATAAAGAAATCTTGAAGTGATGAACAACGTGGATCAAGAAGGATTAATGATAAGAAATTTCCTCATATGTAACTTCAATATTTCTGATCATGTTATGGAGGTTCAGTATGAGTTTCCATGTGATGAGTGTGTTGGTGAACTTGAAAGCTTCTATTTCTCATTGGAAGAAGAGGACAAGAAATGCAAGAATTGCAACATGCTTCCACCTCTTAAACTTGAACATACTCAAGGAGAATATGATTTCATCGCGAAAATGGATTTCTTGGTTCTTGGTGACCAACAATGGGAAGATGATAATGATAGCATTTCAGCTCTAATGTTGTGGTCATTTCCCTTTCATGAGGATGGAAACATTCTCAACGAAAAATGGAGAAATGGAATTTTCTTAGTCCTAAGGGATTTTTTTTTCAAAATGAAATCATTCTCAATAGACTTCAACCTTGTAGTTCTCACTCTTTTGTTAAAAGGATTCCCTCAAAAAGGGAGGATGAGGCCCAAAATGGAAAAATCGAAGAAGATGAAAGTTTCCATGTTGTATGCCCAATATTGAGCTCATTCTCTTTCCAAGAGGATGATGTAATGCACATGACACAATGTGTAGGGCAGCATATGGAGAAAGAGCAAGAGTCCAAGAAAGATGATTTCTTGATCTAATTGAGAAACCAAGAGA